>PVIJ01008512.1:7282-73758 GCA_004024925.1 Scalopus aquaticus
GGCGCGGAGGGGAGGGAGGGGAGAATAAGGGCACAAAATGGAATAGAAAAGAATACAAGGGACCATGGAGATGGATCACGGGGTGAATTGGTGGTGGGCTACCCAAGGGGAATACAAAATGTAAAAGACATAAATAACAATAATAAAAAAAAATAAACTATTCTCAAGGATAAAAAAAAAATTCAGTCCATTAATCTATGAATCACCAGGGCTCTGGACCGCATGAAGCCTTCCTTCCAGCATCACACCTCATCTTGATCCTTTTGCTTAAATCCCAAACCAACCCTAATCTGCGTGCCAACAGCAACTGTCACCAAGGCCCAAACTCCCTGCCAGCACCCTTCATGACCCAGGCGGTCTTGTGAAGCTCCAGCTCTACCTGAGATGGCACAGAAAGGTGCAGGCAAGAAGACGGGGCTATAATCACGGTGCGATGGAGATGACAAGATCCTATTGTCCATTTTCAGTCAGGTTCCAACCTCTTTCTTGGAGATCAAAGGTTGCCTTTTTGTACAGAAGCACAGACTGCTAGATCCAGCATATAGCTTGGAGATGACCCCAATCCAGTAGTGTCCAAACCTGACTTCCTGATAGAATCTGCTGGAGTGTTTGTCAGGTAGAGACTCCTATGCACCACTTCCAGAAATGTTGTTTGCAGAGATCTGCAGTGGGCCTGGGAATCTATATTTCTACCACGTTCCCTTAGGGCCCCAGCTGGAGGTGGTGCACTGAGCGGCAATGTGGAGCTACCATGGGAGATGGGAAGACTCTCCAAGCAAGACACTGATCACTAGAGTGTAAAGAGACTTGCCCAAGGTCACACAGCTAGACACTGACTTACAGGTTGCTAGCCAAATTCACATACATTAGACACTGGGGCTTCTATCAGCCCCATAAGGAAAGTGAGAAGCTACAGGTCCTACTCTTTCTGAAAGAAAACGGCTGCTTTTCTCCCTGACCACCCTCTCACATTAGTTAGCTCTGGCTGCCATAACTAAGAACCATAGATCTGGCAGCTTAAACCAAAAAATCTTTTGTCTCACAGTCCTGGAAGCTAGAAGTCTGAGATCTAGGTGTTGGTAGGCAGGGCTGGTTTCCTCTGAGGTCTCTCTCCTGACCTTGGAGATGGTCACCTTCTTGCTGTGTCTCCCGTGCTCTGTGTTGTCTTCGTCCTAAGCACCTCTATTTATAGACACTAGTCATTTGAGATTGGAACCTACCTAATGACTTCAGTTTACCTTAGTTACCTCTTCAAAGACCTTATCTTGAAATACAGTCCCATTCTGAGGTAAAAGGGTTAGGACTTCAACATATGCCTTAGGCTGTGGGGGGTAAGGAGTAATATAATTTAGTCCATAACACTCTCCCTACTCCAAAGTCCTGAAATTACTATTTGATTTAGACCAAATCAAGGTAATTAGGAAATAAAAACTAAGCTTTTAAGTTTACTATTAATTAAGTATTAAAATGTCCCAAAATGTCTCTGGATTATTAATGTAGAGAAATTTCTAAGAAATGCTATTTTTGAGCATAAGGGCTCAAATTAGGGGCTCAAATTTATCAAAGAATGTTATAATTCACAAATAATTAATACTGCCTCTGTTTATAAAAACCTGATGGGTTTTCATTTTAAAAAGGAAACCTCTAAAAATAGATACAGGGAGATAAATAAAACACCACATTTTGGAGCAGCTGAGTCGGTAGATTAACAGCCATCCTAATGTTTCACTGAACAAAATAACCTTTGACCTTGCTTGTGTCTTGTGAAGGCAGGATTCTGGAGGTCAAAGGTTAATTGGTCTGGAAATGATAATATGTTTATCAGCAAAATAAACTGAGAAATAATGTGAGAGTAAAGGCCAATCTGTTCTCACTGTCTCATATTCCTAGGAAAACACAATGGAATTGACAATCCATGCAATGCAGTCTTTGCACAAAAATGGGACATTTTTCCTTTTTTGTGGACTGAAGAAGACTGTGCCAATACAAACTTCTGCTTTTCATCTCCTGAGCAGTCCAAGGCAACAGTGCTATCTCTGACCCAGGGACATGTTTTTAGAAGCATTGGATCCTCTTCACATGAAATTAATTGTGTATTTTCAAATCTTGCCTAAGTACTCCCTCCCTTGCTGCTCCCAACCCTACTTGACCCAGCTGCTTGCTACATAAAGCAGTTTTGCAAGATCAGCTGAGCTGTGATACTGAGGGGGGACGCTGTTAAAAGTCTACAAAGTTGGGTTCTAATTCAGACTTACCACCTTCTGTGTGATTTGGGGCAAGTTAATTTAACCTTTTGGACCACAGTTTTCTCATCTATAAAACTACTTGTGACTCAATAACTTCAAGTCTTTACAATGACCTTTTAATTCTTTTTAAAGAAAAAGAGATGAGATATTGGAAAATGGATTTCAGTTTTATCTGTCTGACAGAAGAAGGAAGAGGAAGAAGGAAGGAGAGAAAACCAGAAAGAAACAAATGAACCTTCCTCCCTAAAAGCATCATTTCTTCAAAAGTGGCTGGAGCATCTGAGGGTAGGGGATTGCGCATTGGACAATGGTGTCCCAACAAAGTGGAAACAGCCTCAGCTGATGGACACTGACCTGGGACTAGAACTCCAGTCTTCTGACTCACAGCCCAGTGTTGCCACTATATAGCTGTGTGTCTTTAGGAAAGTCACATAAACATCTCTAGCCCCCAGTTCCTTGATCTACAAAAGGAGGGAGTTAGATGGTTTCTCTTGTCTCTGGGATTGCATTAGTAAGACAGCTGGTATTGCTAATTGATAAGGAAGAGGTTCAAAGAGAATCCATCTGTTTTTAATTAAATTCCATTTGAGACATCTTTATAAATGCTCTGGGTCTAAGAGATAACATATTAGGAGATACTGAAAACGTACATATTGAAGCCATATGGCAATGCATAAAGGACAGACCCAATTAAATTAACCCAGAGACTGGTAAGAACCAGGAAGCCCACGGTTTGCCTCACTTGGAGAGGGAATTAAAGTTCATTGGGCAACAGAAAAGACAGCATTTTTTTTTTAAGATTTATTTATACATAGAAGCTGGGGTACAGGCCAGAGGCGTGGGGTGGAGAGAGGGTTCACCAGAGAGAGTGGGGAGCAGAACAGGCAGATCAGAAATACACTGCTGAGGGGAGCAGCGGGTGAGGCAGGAGAGGTCTGCCGCGCCATGTGGGAATCTCCCCGGCTGGGCGTCGAACTCGAATCACGCGGTGCTGACAGCTCCACAGGGCTGCGCTCAACCGCTGCGCCACCAGGGAAGCCCCAAAGACAGCATTTTAAATGGGAACTGGATGTTAGCAAAAACATTGTTATAGGAAACTGACATCCATAGACTCTAACAGAGTAAAAGGAAGTAAGGAAAGTAAGAAAACAGAAGCCCGAGGTGAAACAGGAGCAACAAGAGAAATAGAGAGTAGGAGGAAGGACACAAAATCTCGAGCAGAAGACAGTTCCTACCTATAATTCACATTTATCCACGGGTTTTATTTTTTGAACTTTAATAAACTATATTTTTTGGAGCAGTTACATATTTTATTTCTGATTTATATAGAAAAACACCTAAATGACAGATTCAATGTGTCCTTTGGTTTTAGTTTTTGATAAAGACCATTGTTTTACATCCTTGTTAATATTTTGAAAGTACAGTGTTCTCCCCACAGATGTGGTCATCATCAAAGCACCCATAGTCCTCTACCATAGTCCATTGTCCTCTCCTCCCTTCTCTTGCCTCCCCCTTCCTTCTCATGCCTCCCTCTCTCTCTACCCTCCCGATGCCTCAGATCTATGGTCAGCTTTCAAGGGTTGGTTTTAAAGTTTTCTTTGGCCCTTAGTTTTAAAGCTTTCTCTATATTCCACATATAAGTGACAACACCTAGAATTTATCTTTCCTAAAGCAGTTTGAGCTTCACAGTAAAACTGAGCAGAAAAGAGAGTTCCCGTTTACCCTCTGTCCCCACACATGTTCAACTCCCCCTACTGTCAACATCCCCTGCCAGATTGGTTCATTTGTAACACTGATGCACATACATTATCACTACGAAAACCATTATCACTACAGTTCGCAGCTTACCTTATGGTTTAACTCTGGTGCTGTACAGCCTATGGGTTTTTGACAAATACATAATGACATGTATCCACCATTGTAGTATCATATAGAAGTTTCGCTGACCTGAAAATCCTCCATGTTTCACCTATTTATCCTGCTCTCCCCACTCATCTCTGGCAGTCATTTATTTTTTTATTATCTCTATCTCCAGAATGTCATATGGTTGGAATTACACAGTAGGTAGCCTTTTCAAATGGACTTCTTTCACTTACTAATATGCATTTAAGTTTCCTCCGTGTCTTTTCATGGCTTAACAGCTCATTTCTTTTTAATGGTAAATAATATTCCATTATCCACATTATACCATAATTTACCCATTAGCCTACTGAAGGATATCTCGGTTGCTTTAAGTTTTGGCATTTATGAATAAAGGTGCTACAAATATCCATGTCCCAGTTTTTGTGTGGATGTACATTTTCATTTCATTTCGGTAAACATCGAGGAGTGTCACTGTTGGATCATATGATAAGAGTATGCTCAGTTTTATAAGAGAGTTCTAAGCTGTTTTCCAAACTGGCTGTACTATTTTGCATTCCCACCAGCAATGAATCAAAGTTCCTATTACTCCACATCTTCATCAGCATTTGGTGTTGTCAGAGTTTTGGATTTTGGCCATACTTATACAGTGACAGCTCATCATTGTTTTAACTCACAATTCCCTAATGATGTATGGTGTTGCATACCTATTCACATGCTTATTTTCCACCTGTAAAACTTTTTTGGTGAGATGTCTGTCAGGTTTTTACTCATTTTAATATGAGGTTGTTCATTTTCTTGTTGAGCTTTAAGAGTTCTTTGTATCTTAGATAACAGTACTTCATTAGATGTGTCTTTTGCAAATATTTTTTTCCCAGTCTGTGCACTGTCTTCTCATTCTCTTGAAATGTTATTAAAATTTAGTTGACATCTGGTTAAAATGAACATGTTCAACTTTGAAGGGGAAAATAAATCACAAAGCATCACCCCTGAAGGGAGCATAACAGGGGGGCGGCCAGTAATGGGGAGATAGGAGCACAGTTGCCTATACTGTTCTGCCTCAGAATATATGTTCTAGTGTGCTTACCCAAGGTGTGATAAAAGCGCTGAAACAGGTGCCGTACTAGAAAATCCATTTCTGTAAGTCTCAGAAAGATGACTGGGATGGCTAATACCATTTGCCTTAGTTTTCCTCTCTTCTTCCCTCTTTTTATAGTTGATCTAAAACACTTTGTTGAAGGCAGGGAATTCCTCTGACTACCACTTTTGGACACCACTTCTTACAGGAAGCTCTCGCTAGCCTTCCTAGTACTGACTTGATGTCCCACTTTCACACACTCTGCCCCAGATTACTCAGAGACTCTCATACTCCCATACGATGGCCTGGGCACCCGTCCAAGCCCTCACTAGAGTGAAAGTTTCATGAGGCAGGAACCACCTGCATTATTTCCAGCTGTATCCAAAAATTTTCCACAGTACCTGGAACATTGTCAGCTCTCAACAAATACTTGTTGGATTAATAAATGAAGTAAGTACTGGAAGATGAGACAAAGACTCATTGTATTAATTTGCTAGGGCTGCCTTAACCAAGTACAGCAAACTAGGTGATTTGCACAAGAGAAACTGATTGCCTCACAATTCTGGAGGTTGAAAGTCTGAGATTAAGCTATCAGCAGGGCCATGCTCCCTCTGAAGGTACTGGGGAAGGACTTGTTCCAGGCCTCTCCCCTAGCTTCTGGTAGTTCCCAGGCTTGTGGCAGCATAGCTCCAGGCTTCATGTGGCATTCTCCTGTGTCCCTGTTTATGTCCAATTTCCCCTTTTATAAGGATATCAATAATAATGGATTAAGTTCCATCCTAATGACTCTTTTGGTCATTTGGTCACATCTCTAGACTATCTCCAAATAAGGTTACATTTCCAGGTACTGAAGGTTAGGATTCCCCTATATATTGGAGGGGAGTGGGAGGCATGGGTAGGACATACAATATAACCCATAATTGTCATCTTGGGATTTTGAAATTTACCCTGCAGGCAAATAGGTGCTTTAAACAAGAGCATGACATAAATGAATCTGCATTTTGGAGAGATCAGTCTGGTAGAGGTGTGAACATTGGAATAGAAACATGCAAGCCTGAGAAAGGGAGGTGAGGTCAGTCCAGGTGAAAGGTAATAAGCGCCAAACAAAGGCAGTAACAGTGGTGGTGGAGAGAGAACAGTTTCACAAATATTTTGGAGGTAGATAGGTAAAGATGTTATGACTAACTGGTGGTGACTAATTAGAGAAGGCATGCCAGTTACTAATTTAGGGGATAACAGAAACAGAAGTAGATAAAAGAAAAGAGATCAATTTGGGGCTTGCTCTAATTAGACATTAGAGCTTGAGGTGTTTTGCACCTCAATATCTGTCTCCCTGGGTCTCTAACCAGTCAATAAAAAGCAGGACAATTTCCAGTGCCCTCATCCAGCATCACCTAAAGATAAAGAGGTATATATGTGTGGATGGCCACTTAGCAAAGAAACATAGTATTTCTTAGAATATTTTAACTTTTCATTTTGAAATAATTACATAGAGAGTTGTTTTTTAAAAGTCATGTCTTTCACCTGGCTTCCCCAAATGTCACCATTTGCAGAATTATAGTATAATTACCAATTACATTATTAATTGTATCATTACCAGTGACTAATATTTGTATTATTGACTGGTTGTATGATATTAACACACAATATTTACTTTCAGTAATTCAGTACCTTAGATTATTTTCAAGGCAGTAATTATTTAGAGAAATTCAGAACAGTGCCTGACACTCAATAAATACTTGTGAAAGAATGAAAACTTAAATGTATGAAAATTAAATTTAGACAAGGAGGCAAACAACATCCAGTGAATCACCAGGAGCTGAGTTAGGAACGTTACCTGGTTACCTCATTTCATCTTCATTAAAACCTGTGAGGCCAACAATTATCTGATTTCATACAAGGAAATAAGAGTATAGAGTTTTTATCCAGAAGGTTCGATATATAAACACAATGCAAGAATACTCAGCTATTAAAAAAAAAATCAACTCTTGCCATATGTGACAACATGGATGGCTCTTGAGGGGATTATGCTAAGGGGAATAAGTCAGAAGGAGAAAGACAAATACCAGATGATTCACTCACATCTGAAAGATAAACAAAGGAAAGAACAAACAAAACAAAATAAAACAGCTCTTGGTAGGTGTGCAGGGGCAGGACTTGGGATGGCAGCAAAGGGGAGAGGGGACGTGGACTGTGGCAGAGAGTGACTGGCACTTTGGTGCTGGGCATGGTTTGGTCTCAAACATTTGAAGGAAGTGTGAGCCTACACTCATAAAACATACACAGTGTTGTGAACCACTGTTAACTCAATAAAAATTAAAATTAAATATAAAAAATATGTTGAATGCATGTAAAAACAAACAAAAAAAAAAAGACAGATTTTAAGGGATAGGTATAGCTTAGAGACAGACCCTGGGGAAGGAACCTCAACCTCAGAAGTATGGGATGAAGGTCCATTTTCCTCAGGGACTCATCTCACTCGGCAGAACATATGACCTACCAAAGAACACCTGCCTTCTAATACTGCAAACCTGGTCACCCTCCTCAATCCCATAAAAATCTTGACAGTTGATTCTGACAGTCTGCTTACTTTTGAAAGTGAACTTGTCTGTTGCAGCAGAACCAAGCCAGTAAAAATGCTAAGTAAGAAAATTTTATCTTAAGGGTTTCTGCCCTCTATTTTCCCTTCCCATGTCTTCCCATACTTAACTGTTAAAAAGATCATCACACAAAAGCTCACCCTACTTCAGACCTCTCCTTTCCTCCTTTGCCTAGTCCCAATTCACCAGGCCTTTGTTCTGTTGTCTGTGACTCTGCTTGTGACTGACTAGCCTGACAACCACTAAGGGACACTAGAGAAATGTAACTTTTCTGCAGATTCAACACCATCTAGGGCGAATATCTTGTCCTGGACTAGCTCTTGGAAAAATTGTGCTCTGCCACCCCCGGCAAGCATCCACTACTACCTGCTCATGACCTTTCCTGGGCCCCTGTGTCTTTAAGCAGTCTCAGGACCCTGAGGAAACCCTCTGAGAGTGCCCCTGGCTATTCTCTGTGCCTCCAACTATTTCCTTTCACCCTTCTCAAAAAGAAAACTCATTCACATCCTGTTGTACCCTCCAAGGTCTTCTGGACTTTTAATAAATAGAGAAATCAGTCTAGTTTAACATATTCATCAATATAAACATGCCTCGTGTAAGAAAACTGCCATTTATCAAGAGTGGTTTTTTGGTCAGCAGGTTGCAAATGAAAGAATCAAATCTTATAGTGGAGATGTATTTTTCAGTAGGAAGGCCTTGGGCCATTTCTTCAGTTACACAGTGATCTTTTTTTTAGCCTCTACTTCTCAAGGACCTTGCCTATCAGTGACTTAAACGTGGGATATAAGCCCTGCTGGTTAAATGCAGAGAGTTGCTAAATTGGGGGCGGTACAATGAGGCTAATTTTTAAGGTTAGATGGGGTTTAATAAGGACACTATGCAAGTCTTACATTAAGGAACAAAAAATATACCACAAACCACCTGGCAGTCACAAGGTTCAATACCACAAAGCTGGGAGAGGTATGGAGTACTGAGGGGGCTGAACATGCATGCTTTACATAGCGCAGGTTCAATAACATTTGTGGAGGGTTGGTTCAGAAAGCAGAGAGGATTCTGAAACATACAAACCAGAGTTCTGAGTCTATGGCCACCAACGGAGCCTTCTCAAAAAACATCCTCTACCTGACCACTCATCTCTTTTTGGCGGGAATGCCCTTCATGCCTCTTGGTTCTTTTTTAGCACTAAGTTACGCAACTCCATCCCTCTTTCAGTGAGTCCCCATGGCCAAAGTCAAGAGGAGAGTAATTTTACTTCCCCAAAAGCAAAATTTGTATCCCTTCTTGGACAATGCTAGTTTTCAGGGGAAAGAATATCATAAATACACAGACCATCTCACTTTTCACTGTCCCCATGCTCTGAAATGCATATTTCTATAGAGACACTATAGAAATCCATCCTTCATGGATATTTTTCCTTTATCCCCATGAAAATCAGACATAACCTGCAGTGGAACTGAAAGGCCCTTCTAGGGGATTGTGAAGTCTTCACTGGTACAAGTCATAAAGATAAGTTTAAATAGTGCCCTACTCTAAGAGGGACACTAGCCAAGTCCTTCCAGCTCTAGGAAGTTTCCATTTTAAGGAAGATTCTTTTTCTTTTACTTTACTTTTTTGCTTGTGTCAAGACTCGTATTGAATGAGTTTCCAGAGATACATAAGCCAAATCATCTACCCCACTGAGTGATGGTATATTTCTGCCAGATGGCCTCTTATTCTTTCCAGCCTTGACAGCTACATAATTTGTGATGCCCCATACAAAATGAAAATGTACCCCCATGCTCAAAAATTATTGAGAATTTCTATCAAGTCAAGCACGAGACTCTTCTAAGTACACAGGCAACTGTGCAGGCCAGCCCTGCTTCCAACTCTAAGATTCTGCACTGTGCTGGTGAAGAGAATGCCTGAAATCTCCAAACCCTCTGCTACGATGAGCCACTTCACATGGGAGAGATACTCAATATTAGTCCAAGCAATAAAGGCAAAAGATCCCTATTAGTGACATTGTTTAAACCACAATACTTCTTCACAATAAAAGAGACAAAAATGCAGACAAGAACAGTTTTTTCCTGAGGCAAGTGTTCAGTATAACTGTTAGGCATCTGCTCAACCTGTTTCTAGAAACTGGGACACATGTTGCTCTGGATGATGGGATTTAAATGGAAAGAAACAGATGCTGTCACCTCAGGTATGCTAATAACGTTACCTCAAATGCAATAGAGACAAGCCAATGAAACAGAAGCTGGCTTGAAATTACAAACAACTACGTGAAAACAAACAGATAATGATCCTTGAAGTTCTGTCCATTAGGCAAGTGCAGCCTAGAAACAAGAATGAAAACTAGGAAAGTGGATCCAATCTGTCCATCCAATTCTGCTAAATGGCCTCATGAGCATAGCCAAGGAGAACAGTTTATAATTTCTTTAGTGTAAGTACATCTTCAATTCAGAACATTATGAAAAGCCTGGGAGGAAGTGGTTGGACACAAAGAGAACAAAGCTCCAGGAGGGTGGTAACTGAAGAGAAGAAATAAAGTGCAGCACGGAAAGCTATTTGTAAGCAGGGCTGCAAATGAGCTCCAGGTCAAAAGTTGAGCATGAGTCAGTGATATAGAAAAGGACCCTGTATTGAAACACTAGTTTTGTTCTAGTCAGAAAAAAAACAGTTTAAACTGAAAGAAGTAAAAGACAATTTTCTGGTAATATTCAGCACAGATTAATGCTCTTGCTGGAGTTCTGTATTTAGTGCTAAACACAAGGAGGTTTCAAGGTTCATATGAAAAGACTGAATCTTTGGAAAAGAGATCCTTTCATACAAAAAAAAAAAGGAAACTGATGAAGAAATAACAGAGGGGTGTGTAAAAGGATGTAAAGTTTGTATTACTGTCTTTCTTTTCTGTGAGAGTTTTCCTCACCCCAGCAGACACCAAATTCAGGAAAACAGGGTAGATATGTAGGTAGGCAGGCAGGCAAATATAGACATACATATATGCAAAAAGATACTGATTTATCATAAGGTATTAATTTATACAATTATGGAGGCTGAGAATGTCCATAACCAGCCACCTGTAGGGTGGAGACTCCAGAAAATTGGTGTAGTTTGAAGGTAGAGAGACAGAGAGTCAGTGTTGTTTCTACTCTGGACCTGAGAACCAGGAGTGCTAAAAGCAGGACAAGATCAATGTCCAGCTCAATCAAAGAACAAATTCAACTTCCCTCCACCATTTTGTTCTTCTATTCAGGGACTCAATAGACTGTGATGCCCACCCACATTAGGGAAGGCACTCTGCTTTGCCCAGTCTACCAATTCAAATGCTAATCCCTTCAGAAAACACCCTCACAAACACACCCAGAAATAATGTTTAGTGAGCTATCCGGGCATTGCCAGCTTAGTTAAGTTGACACAGAATTAATCATCACACCAGGAATACTCATCCTTCCCTGAACAGAGACTATAATGTCCAGTTACGGGTAGCTGGCAAAAATCTCTCTTCCTTCAAGATTATCTACCTGTTACAATCTCTTTCTTCTCACCCTCCTGCCCCACACAATAATATGACAGGACTTACTCATCCTTTCATCCCCAGCTCTTATGACTAAGTGATCAACAAATACATGTTGAGTGGCTTCACTTTCAAAGCATTGCTTGAGACGCTATCAAGGTCAGAGTGAATATATAGAGTTCAAACAAAGAAAACACAGACAATGGACTCAAATTTCAAAAAGGGGAAAAAATGAATTTTCAAGACTATAGACTTAATGGCTTGATTTCAGCCCATGAAAATATTAAAGAATCTTTGAAAACATAAAAGACTAAAACAATCATTTGGAGCTGGATAGGTTCATGCATAAGGATTGTATCTGATTCATATTATTATCATTGTTTTGATAGTAATTGCCAGATCAGTAGATACAGTAAAAATCATATAAGAAAATGCATATGCCTACTCACCCTAACTTCTGATATTACCAGTCCAATAAAGGATCTAGCTATTAATATAATTATGCTACACCTAATATTCCCTTGACCCTTTCTCCCTCCCCCCGACTTCCTCTTAATCTTAGAAGCCTCACTTTGCTTACTAATATGCTCTAGTTTTTATAAGTATTTTTACTTTGTCAAATCATCTGCTATTAAATGTCCAATAATTGTCTTATCATTCTGACTTGCTTTACTACATATAATGCCCTCAAACTCCTTCCATTTTGTTGTAAATGGCAACATTTCATATTTCCTATGGCTAAATAGTATTCCATTGTGTGGATATACCACATCTTCTTAACTCAGTCTTCTATCAGTGGGCACTTAAGTTGTATCCATGTCCTAACTACTGTAAATAAAGTTGCAATAAACATTGTAAGGCATATGGCTTTTTGAGTTGATGGTTTTATGTTCATTGAGTAGGTGGCCAAGAGTGGGATTGCTGGGTCATACAATAGTTCCATTTTAATTTCAAGGTAAATCCAAATCACTTTCCATAATGATTGCCCCAGTTTATATTCCCACTGACAGTGCAGTAAGGTTCCTCTTTCTCTACATCTCCTCCAGCACTTGTAATTGGGGGTCTTTTTAATACATGTTGTAATCACAGGTGTGAGATACCTCATTGTGATTTTAACCTGCACCTCTCTTATTTGAAGCAATGATTGGCCTTCTAGATATAGTCTTTGGTGATTAAATTATTTTAGCAAAGCATTTTGACTGTCTCTAATGGTAGCTGTTTAATAAATCTATAGTAAACAAAAAAAGTCTGAGACTTGTATGCAAACAGACACATTGACCAATGGAGCAGACTAGAGAAACCAGAAATAAATCCACACAATACATACAGTCAAAACTTCTTTGATGAAGGTGCCAAAAACACACAAAGAGAGGGGAAGGACAATTTCTTCAATAAACAATGCCAAGAAAACTGGCTATCTACATGCAAATGAATGAAACTGGACCTCTATCTTACCTCACTCATAAAAACTAACTGGAAATGGGTTAAAGACATAAATGTAAGATCTAAAATCCAACAAATACTTAAAGGAAAATGTAAGGAGAAAGTTCCTTGAAATTGGTCTTGGCAATGATTTCTTGGATGTGACAACAAAAGCACAGAAAACAAAGACAAAAGCAAACAAGTGGGATTACAATAAACTACAGAGTTTCTGCATTGCAAAAGAAATAATAAATAAATGGAAAAGACAACCTACAGAATGGGAGAAAATATTTGTAAACCATATATATCTGATACGGAGTTAATATTCAAAACATATAAAGAAGTCACAATTTCTGAAGAGTTAATCCTTAACTGAAGAGAGGAAATCCTGCAATTTGCAACACCCCAGATCAATCTAGAGGATATTATGCTGAGCGCAATTAGCTGAACAGAGAGAGATAAATACTAAGATTTTTTTTTATTCCACTTACATGTGGAATCAAGAGTTGCTAAAGGTTTGGAAAATAGGAACCCTTGTGCACTACTGGTGAGAATGAAAATTGATAAATACTGTAGAAAACAATATGATGGTTCCTCAAAAAATTAAAAATAGAACAACTTTATGATCCAGTAATTCCACTTCTGAGTACATAACTGAGAGAAATGAAATCAAGGTCACAAAGAGATATCTGTACTCCCAAGTTCATTGTAGCATTATTCACAATAAACAAGGCATTAAAACAACCTGTGTGACAGGTGGTTGGATAAAGAAACTGTCATTACAACAACATTATAATAATATCAAATAATCATATTCCAAAATAATAATAGTGGATTATTATTCAGCCATGAGAGGGTAAATCCTGCCATTTGCAACACCCCAGATCAATCTAGAGGACATTATGCTGAGTGCACTTAGCTAAACAGGCAGAGATAAATGATTTTTATCATTTTATCATTCCACATGTAGTGGAATAAAAAAAAACAAAGGTGTAAGTCATAGAAACATAGCATATAAAGGGGCTTGCAGGTTGGGGAGAAGCAGCTTAAAGGGTACAAGCCTTCAGTTATAAAAGGAATAACCTCTGGGAACTTGGTATACAATGTGGTGACTGTAGTTAGTAATTATGAGTTGTGTACTTGAAATCTGCTAGGAGAGCAGAACTTAAGCATCCTTACCACACACACATACCATGTGAGGTAATGAATGTGTTAATTAACTTGATTGTAGTAATCATTTCACAAAGTATTCATGTCAAATCATCAGATTGTACCCTTAAATATGCCAAGTTTTTTCAATTATACCTTAATAAAAGTAAAAAAGAAAAAAAGATCTAGTGAGTTGAATGAATGATATAATGAGTACAGAAAGGTTTTGGGTTAGGTCAAGAAAATGTGAAATGTCCCTCTTGGAGAGGGGACAGAGCAGTGAAGATATAGTTAGTGGGAACTGGAGAGGGTTATAGAGAACCCAGGAAACGTGGCCACCTAGTTGAAATTGAAGGGGCTGTGTAAGAAAATGAGAGTCATGTGGTTAAATTAGGTAAAATTAGTTAATTTAACACCAGTGTTAGATCCAATAGATGCTAGGAAGATATCCCAAGAAGGGAATCTCACCCGATGCTGTGAGATTTGAATTTTTTGATTACTTATAAGTGATAAATAGACCACTGACTGCCCCCTCTCACGCCCCCTTCCCCAGATAAGGATGGGCTAAGGGAAATGGTTAAAGGAGGGAGAGCGAGGAAATTAGATTAGATGTAAAAAGGCCATTATGTGAAAACTTCGTAAAATCTTTCCTACAGTCTTCAGAAATCTACCATTGGAGTTCCTGCTATGAGGCAAGGGAATTGTTTACATTAACTTTTTCAAGGGCATTTCCACACTGTGGTAAAAACAAACATGTATTAGTGATACAGAATTCCAAAATATGCCCAAATGCATAGATTGGGGTCATTCTAAACTGCTCAATAACTCGAACAGTAAATCAACTGAAAGAGGAAGCGAGGAAGGAAAGGGAGGAGCAGGAGGAGGGAAGCAGGGAGAGGGGGAGAATGAAGACTGAAAGAAACAGAAATGTTTAATATACACCACGGTCCTTGATCTAGGCTCATCTCTGAAAGTGTCTCATCAATGTGATTGTCATCCCTCAGATGTACCAAGGCAGGAAAACAGCATGGGAGACACGAGGTGAAAGTACAGTTGATCATTGAACAACACAGGATTGACCTTAGACCCAGATTTTCTTATAAACAGAGGATGTAATTTTATGGTACCAATAATACAGTACAGCACTGTACATATATTTTACCCTCCTTATGATTTTCTTAATACTATTGTTTTCTCTAGCTTACTTTATGATAAGAATACAGTATATAACACATATAACACATGAAATATGTGTTAATCAACTATTTATGGTATTATCGGTAAAGCTTCCAGTCAACAGCAAGCTATTAGTAGTTAAGTTCTGGGGGAGTCAAAAGTATTATGTGGAATTTAAACTGTGCAAGGGCACAGTGTCCCTAACCTTGTGTTGCTCAAGGGTCAACTGTACATCACTGATCCATATACAATTCCATAGTCACACTTGTATCTCCCTCAGTAATTAGGTAGAACCTCACCAGTCCCAAACTAAAAAAGGGCAGGAGAGAGCCCACTAACCTAGCTGACTCCTCTACATAAGGAAGATCAGATTTCAAATCTTTGGGGGAAAGTTTCCAAGTGTGAATTGTGTGAAGTGAAATGTGTAAGTTGTGACAGGTAGGCTAAAAAAAAAAAAATATTTTCCCTCTACTCCTACTTTTAACTGGGAAAGGGAGGTGGAGGGAGGTAGGTTGGGGTAGGAACTTAAATTTGTCCATTCAAGAAAGCTTTCTTTCTAAAAACAACTTTTGGATCCTGGGTAACGTTTTAAATCAGTCAATTCTGAGTTCCTCCTTCTCCTAAAGGAAATCCAAATCCTAGAGGAGTCTGCATATGATTTGTGGAAAGGAGAGCTGGCTTCTTATTCTGGCATCCTCTAGAGTCCAGTTGCCCTGCTAGCCTCTGGGCATCCTTTGCTACTATTCACTGACATTTGGCAGATCCTGCCTGGTTCTTTTGAGCTTCATGCTGTCAACAATGTAGAAGTCTGCAAGCCCAGCCAGAGGCTCTCACAATTTGCAGCCTCCTCACTCTCACCTCTGGTTTCCTCCATATCACTGGATCTCCAGGTACATCCAACCAGGGGTTTTTGGTTCTGCCAGCAAGTGCATACTGCACAATCTCTGGCCCACCAGCCTTGGCCAACTCTCATTTGCCATCTATATGGCACCCAGGTAGCTCTTATTCCCAGGCTCTCTGCTTAAAGAGGTGCCTCAAGGAATAAATCTGGAGAAACTACAAGCAAGCTACCCTCCTGAAATTCTGTTCATCTCCACTGCTCCTCATTCCCTCCCCCACCAGGTTCTGCCAGAAAAAATACAGACATATGAGTGTGTTGGCATACACAATGACATGACTTACTGTCCTTCAAGTCCTCTCTCACACAGGACCCTCTTCCCGAGTATCAAGAAAGCTCTCCTTGGGTTATACTTTCCCTTCCATTTCCTGGCACAAAAAAAAAAAAAGGAAAAAAGTTTCAACGTATGCTCTTAGTGGTCAAGGGCTGCAGGGAAAACTCCAGATTAAAGACAAAGGAAAAGAACACTGAGAAATATTTCAAAAAAATATCACCCTTTACTCAATGTGTGAAAATTGTTTTCATTGTCTACTCCACTAGCCTGACCATTCAAGGGTGGAGATTGTTTTACCTGTTTGAGGGTGTTCCCAACTGCAAATATTGAATATGCAGGAAAATAACACCTAAGAGAGCTTAGTGAGTCAGAGACAAACACTAGCAAGCATTTAATGCAAAACAGGATTAGATGATGGAAAAAAATAGAAAATTCAAAAACAGCAACACAAACATATTCATATAAACAACTGATTTCCAACACAGAAACAAAAAAATGCAGTAAAGGACAATCTTTTCAAAACATGGTGCTAGAACAACCAGATAATCACAAGGGGGGAGGGTATAATGAACTTTATTGCATACCTGTGGTAAGCAGAATAACACTTCAAGATGAGAGCTTAATTCCCCCAAACCCATGAATATTTTGAGAGAAAAGACAAGTCACTGACTAAGAAAAAAAAAGTTCACAAAACTTACACCTAATAAAGGAGTTTTCTCTAGAGTGCATAAAGAATCCTCAAAGCTCAATACAGGTTTACCCCACTACCCAGAAGTAGAGTGTTCCTAGACATCTTTCATAAGCTAAAATTTCAGAAAGCCAAGAAGCAATCACCATTAATTTACATGGGAAAAATTTTGAGCATCCCCAAACCCAAAAATTACCCTGCCAAATCATATCAAATAGTACTTAAAACGGAAAATCACACCGACATATAGTATAAGCAGGAATGATACAATAAAGAAAAACTTGTATAAAGTAGTCCTGGGGAAGGAGCTTGTGGGTGGGAGACACACCACAGCTTGGGGTGCATGCTGCCTCCATAAGAGCTTACTGCAAAACATACACTGAACACTACTTTCGCTTTTCATTTTTGTGGTAAAATGAAAATCCTCTTTGGATTTCTTTTGATTAGCAAAAACAGGTACTAATGTAGGTCTTCCGTAGAAGCATAGTAGCGTAATGAGAACTTTCAACATGCAGGGGATAGCTGTAAGAAGGAAACACACACAAAAAAAGACCGCTAAGCAAGACCACTAAAAAATATATGTGAATGTCAATTAAGTACATGAATGATGTCCAAAATCAGTAGTCACAGGAAAATGAATTAAGTTACTCATAAGTTGAGGCTTTAAAAGGGGCTGGAGGAACCTTTTAAGGGATATAAAAGTTCACTAAGCTGATGGTAATGATGGTTTCATGAATGCATACCTATGTCAGAACTCACCAAATTATCCACTTTAAACATGTACGATTTATTGCATGCTATTTATACCTTCATAAACTACAGTAAGAAACTGGTTTTGAACTACAGTAAGAAAATAAAATGTTAAATACGTAAAGGCAGGATCAGAGGTACTAACAAGTTACATGACTCAGTCAACACCAGGTAAGTAAAGGGAGGTTTCTTTAGCTGCCTCGCAAAGGTGTAGTGAGTTAAGTGAGAGTGTCAGGGCCACGGAGAGAACTGTTGGTGCTCTCAGTTCACCTGAAGGTTGTTGTCTGGGGTGATGGATGGAAATCTTTGGGGAATGAAGAAAAGGAGTTGGAGGTGGAATGCTTGATAAGGTAATCCAGTCAGATGATTCATCGTCATCCCTTACCCCAATGTCTTGCAACTGTTTATCGAGGGGCCAAGTAGATCCTTAATTGCTGCTTCCGATTCCTAAGTATGAATGAACAGGTTTTTATAGATTTCTATGGTGTCCCACGTGTAAACTGCGAAGTGAAAATAACCCCTTACAATCAGTAACCAGACACTACCTCGCCAAAATCAATATGGAAATGACCCCACCGGGAATCTCCTGTATCTCAAACCCCTGTATCTTCGGATCCATTCCACCTCCACAGCCGGGCCCCGCCCGTCCAGTTCCTTCCGGAAGGGCTCCTCCGGGCGGGGTGGGAGGCGGAGTCGGCCCTGGCCCCACCCCTTGCGCCCGCCCCCGCTCTGCAACGCGCAGTCTCCGCCGAGTTGCTTTACGGCCGGAGTAGTGGGTGTGGGTCCTAGACTTGAGGTAGGAAGCGGAGCTGAGGGGCGGGGAAAGAGGTCTTTTGCGGCAGGACGTAAGTGACACCGTAGGTGGCGCGACAGCAGCTGGGGGCAGAAGAGCCGGGTTCGTGTTTCCCGGGCCGAACCGGGTTGTGGGGGGCTCGGGACCTGGACCCGGGCAGTAGCTAAAGGCCTGCGGTGACAGCGTGGTGAAGGGGAGGAGGGCAGTGGAGACTTGGGCTGCTTTGGGCCATGGGTGGGGCTGGCGGGCTGGCGGGCTGGGGGGCTGGAGTTCTGGGTCCAGGCCGGGGATCTGACCCGTGGTTGGTGTCCCCTGAACCCGCAGCGCTGCCTGTCTTGACCTCGCCATGAGGCCGCAGCAAGCGCCGGTGTCCGGGAAGGTTTTTATTCAACGAGACTACAGCAGTGGCACACGCTGCCAGTTCCAGACCAAGTTCCCTGCAGAGCTGGAGAACCGGGTACGCAGCCTGGCTTCCCTCACCTGGGGTCGGGAGGGAGTGTGCGCGGACTCCTGGCCCTCTTGAATGTCTCGAGGCAAAAGGGAGGGTCAGGCCTAGTAGGGGTCTTGGCCAGTGGTGTAGGAAGAGGCCCTCTAAGCTGGTGTTTGGAGGAGGAGGAATAAGGCCAAACCCCCAGGTGTAGTAATCTTAGAACTCTGTAATGCTCAGCGCTGGGAATCAGTATCTAGCCGCCTTCTCCCTTGGCTCTCCCCACCCACACACCCAGAGTTACTGGCAATAGTGATGAACTGATTTCTGAGGCTGCAGGCCACCTAATCAGCATGCTGTAAACTAGATCCTGTCACGCCACGCCAAAGAAATCATATTCTCGTCACAGGTGTTTGTGGCCTCCGTGCTGGTCGCACTGCTCTGCAGCAAGGGTTTGTTAAGTGCTGTTCCAGTCGTGCTGACAGCCCTTGGAACTTGAAGTACGCGGAGCCTCTTATGGCCTGGACAGGGAAATCTCTCTGAACAAGGCCTTAAAAACTTGTCACTCCTAATTATGATCTCTGGGAGCCGCCTCTGTTGTGTTAATTTACATATCATAATTATCAGGTCCTTAAGAATAAGGAAGAATAAGATATGTTTCCCTTTTCCTCAGACTTTGGGGGGAAGGGGGACCGGATCATTGTATCTTATTTTAAAGGTACAATGAAGTATGCTTATGTGAGTGTGTTTTCTTATGTCCACGTGTATTCATTCACTCACCCAAATAGTGACTCCTGGTCTTCAGCCGAAATACTTTATCTTCTATTTCCTGCGCCGAGGTCAATTTCTGGTTAGAGCTGAGCAGGTTTTATGACTCTTTCCCCTTTGAAAAGGAGGGTAAGGGACTGAGAGGTGATTAGGTATGCTATGGGTGTGGGGCTGAGAAATACTGGTCATGGAACAAGTGGGTGTAGATGAGTCTGTGCTAGAGAAATGTGTAGCAGTCATTTAAGTCACCTTGTAGTGAGGTAGGTTGCTCTACCTGATTGCCAAGATTAGAAAATCAACAATGATCAATTATAGTGTCCTTCAGTTTGCTTTAGAAACATCGGCATGTTCGTGGCTCAAGTATGTTCCTTTAAGTGCAAATTATAGATCAAGCCTGCTTTATAAAGATGGTTTGTAGATTAGCTTGTTTGCGAAATACCTTATAAATACTGTAGTTTGTTGTCACCATGTTATTGTTATGAATTAACTCATCCTGACACTAGGTGGACATTTCCAGAGTGTTTTGAATTGGTCAAAATTGGCTCTCTTTCCTGTTGCTTAAAGCTACTGAATATTGTTTTTAAAATAATTAAACATCACAGTTAACATGTTTTACATGTTAGAACAATATGAAAGGGATTAAATGTTTTATTTTTAATCCTTTTATGAAAACTGATATAATATTTATGTATTTTCAAATCAAGTTAAACTTCTAACTTATAGTTGAACTAAATATACATCTGAAGAGTTAGACATTAGCCTTCTACTCTGTGTGTGGCAGTCTATTTTTTAGTCCAAATACAGAAACACAGTGTAGTCACAGTACGCATCTGATTCTTACGGGAAGTTGATGTTTCTAAGTTCTGAAGTTCTTTGTTTTTTGACTTCTGATAGCCCAAAACAGCTTGGGATTGTGAATACTATTTGGGATGTTATATGGTTGTGTTCAGTTATGCCTTTGAATTTTTTTTCTTTTTAAATGTTTGAGTTAAAACACTAGCTTATGCTTAGTTCAAAGCTTTTCCAAACAGTTTATTTTTTCTGTGTTGAGATTAAATTTAAATTACAGGTTTAAATTTTCCCTGCTTTGATTGATAGAAAATTGAAAGGTTTCTTTCTTTGTCTACTACTTATCCTAGGCATTGTGCTGATTGCTCTGCCACTGAAGCTGATTTTCTTTTCGTGAGACCATCATGCTTGGCAGCTTAACAGAGGCAGAAACTAATATATAAATGTATTGTGTTACTTTAAAACATTACACATATACACACATTTGTACCTTAAATTTTGGACTGAGAACAAGTTCTGTCAACAAGTTTACTTTCTCCATTGACTTTTAAAATGTAATCCTTTGATGCTTAAAGGCTTTGTTGCTAGCAGAGTTCTTTAAAAGAAGTTTCATTCTCACTTGAAGCAAAATACAGACATTTTAGGTACCCTAGGTCTGGGCAGAAGGAGGATAAGTGAGGCATTTGTTCCCCTATTTACCTTTAAAAATATCTCTGTACATCTAGTAGTAGAAATTACCTTTGGCTTGCCACCTTTGCCTCTGGTCACTTGAAGCTTCAGCCCATGTTTCTACCACATAGTTAAACGAGGAACAAAACCCTGGGAAAACAAGTCTGAGTCCTGTTTCCATTCTGACTTTGTTTTTGTTCCAAATTTGTATTTGGCTTCAGCTTTACATAGGTCCAAATTCTGATTTAAGTTCCTGTGTCAATGTCAAGTACCTGGGGGAGATCCCTGACTGCTGCTT
The DNA here is from genome assembly GCA_004024925.1 of Scalopus aquaticus. Lineage (NCBI taxonomy): Eukaryota > Metazoa > Chordata > Mammalia > Eulipotyphla > Talpidae > Scalopus > Scalopus aquaticus. The sequence goes on from PVIJ01008512.1 coordinate 28,667, forward strand.
TATATGCATAGTCCTTAAAGGCAGTAAGATTCAAGTGTTCACATTTATTCTGTTGAGCCCTTCTGTATTACATACGGTCTTTGTCTTTATTGCTACCCAGCATGCTTTTTCTCTTTTTCTCCACCTTTTAAATGACCTTTCAAAGACTTCTTGATTTTTTTAAAGCTTTCATTCCTTTTTATTATTATTACTAATCTTCTTTTAAAACTCCTTCACTTTGGTTTCTTTTTTAAATCTATGATTTGCTTCCACTCTATAAAGCATTGCAATTTTGGAATGACTTAAGAATTAGTGTTTCTGGGCCTCCCTGGTAGGGCAGCGGTTAAGCGCTGCGCTGTGGAGCTGTCAGCAGCGGTGACACGAGTTCAACAGCCGGCCGGGGAGATTCCCACATTCTCCTGCCTTGCCCGCTGTATTTCCAACGATCTGCCTGTTCTGCTCCCCACTCTGTCTCTGGTGATCCCTCTTGCTGCCCCATGCCTCTGGCCTGTACCCCCAACTTGTATGCATAAATAAATCTTTAAAAAAAAAAGAATTAGTGTTTCTGATATAATCAGTAATTCCAATCTGAAAGAAATAAAATGTTTCCAGGTTGGGTCCATGGTTTTGTCTTATATCCAAGGAAATATAAAAAATTCAAAGAACTATCTTTGTCAGATCATAACATTGCAAGCAAAGCAACCAAACTTTTTACTAATGGACAAACCAAAGGCATTAATTTCTGCATAATTACCTAATTATGTTAACATAACAATTTACCGTTGATATTTGTTCACTGAGCTCTTCTCAAAGTATGTTTTCGGGGAATGAGAACTCTGATGTAGGTCCCTCAGGCAGTCCTTAACACACACATTAAGTGGGAGCTTAGTGAGAGAACACTGCACTGGCTCTTGGCACTATCTCCACCCTGGCACGTCTTAAGTAGCTCCTTAAAAAAAAGTTTATGTCAACATTTTAATAAGTTTAAACTTTTTCATACCATTGGCTCGAGTCCTCATTGTTTTTTCCACACAAAGAACAAAATAGTGATTACAAATACCTCTGACCTACAGGATTTTAATGACTTAAGAGTGATAACAACTTGTTTTATTCTTAAAAACATTTCTTTGGAATATTTTATCTTAAACTATTTTGAGGTTCTTTCACTATTTCCAGATAGAGCCTTCATAAAAGAGAGAGGATTCATAATTTGTTTTAGGAATAAGGTGGTATGTCAGAGAAGGTCTAGAGTAAGGACAGCTATATTGTGCTTTGTTACCAAGAATGATAGTATTGGATAAAAATACTAATGGATCTTGGAAATCCTGGAATAAAGCGTTGAGATTTGAAATCTACGGAGTACTCTTAGAAGAAACTGAAGTGATACTGAAGATAAAAATAACAGAAGATGATTAGAGTGAAAAATGGATGACAGTGGTAGCTTTAATGTAAATGTAACATGATGGTGTCACTGGATAGAAAGACAATGGGAATGACTTGGTGTGAAGAGTGATGTGGTTATTTGAGATTTTGCCTTGATCAATGGGCTCTTTGTCAGCAAATAATTACTATAAAAGGGATGAAATAATTGAGTAATGTTTACAATACAGAACTTGCACCTTTTGACCCTTCTACTTCAAAAGCCCTTTTTTGCCTAGTAAATTCCCAGTGTTTTGGTACTTAATTTAAGATTCACTGCTCTCTCCAGACAAAGGGAACTTCTCCCTTCTTTTTTGCCCCCACTATACCCTATGTATGCATTTATTATCGTATTCTGTCAATTTATTGTGTTTTTGTGTTCGTATAGTTATTATGCTTGTGTGAAGGTAAACTCCTTATGGGCTAAGACTGTCTTAGTCATTTTCTCTAAAGTCTATCATAATACCTGTTGGTAGATGCTCAGTAATTGTGAATATAAGTAAATGAAAAGATGGATGAATTGTACAATTAAGTTACTTGAAGTTCAGAATAAGTAAACACTGTACTGAGCCTTAAAGATATCCAGTGTCCATTACAGGTAAAATTAAACCCTAAGCAGTTTTAGTAACTTAGATTTAATCACCTAAAATTGTTTGCCAGCTATTAGGTAAGAATGTTGACAAAACAGCAAAATAAAATGGTGACATAGTATGCAAGCATATTGAGTTGTTCATCTTTTTTTCCCAAAACCTATTGTAAGTTCTTTCTTTCCTACAGATTGATAGGCAGCAGTTTGAAGAAACAGTTCGAACTCTAAATAACCTTTATGCAGAAGCTGAGAAGCTTGGAGGCCAATCTTATCTTGAAGGCTGTTTGGCCTGTTTAACAGCATATACCATTTTCTTATGCATGGAAACTCATTATGAGAAGGTAAGACTACATTTGTTTTCACAAAATGTCTTTAAAAATCATAGTGACAGTCATTACAAAATTTAAAGGGAGATAATAATAACTCATACTTTGTTATGAGTTATCAGATCACGTAGACAAGAGCCCTGAGTCAGAAACAGGTTAAAATTGATGTCATCTTGATTTCAGTGTTCAAATTCACTACATTTAATAAGAATGTAGAAAATCCATATTCTCAATCTGTTAGCATGCAGACTGAGGGGTACCCCGGGACACTCCCAAACCTGCCATCTGCTACATAAAGACAGCAGTTCTTTATGCAAGAGTAAAGCATACTCATAGTATGTAAGACTTTGGTAGAAAAGAATGTTAGTAGAATTTTGTGCACAAAAAGGAAAGAAGAGAAAGGATATAATTTCCCAATAAAACACCCAAAGTTACCCATTCCCTCATGGGTAAATGCCCAGAATGGCACAGTTGGCCCAAAGCCTGGCACTGAGACCCAAAAGCTTATCCTAAGTCTAAAGCACTTTCTGCTGGGGAACCACAGGGAAGGGGCAAAAAATGACAGGCAAAGTCTGGGACCAACGGGGCGAAATCAAAGCACAAATCAAGATAATGGCTGTCACTGTCAGCCTCCCCACATGTCTCTCACCCACATCTCTTCCAAGTGCCTTTACATGTCTCAAGTCCTTATGTTTCCTTACATGTCCCCCAAATCCCTGGTACTAGTCCAAAGCTGAGAAACAAGCCCTCCTTCACATGTCTCTCTGCTCCTCATGTTTCCTCCAGGCCCTCTTTAGCTTCTCCTCACCACTCAGCTCTATCCTCCATTGGGTGGGACCAGAGAACATGAAACTTCCCATATGGATGGGAGTCATCTCTGTCAGTCCTACCCAGTATTCTGAGAACCCTTTTACTGTGTTTCCCCAAATTTCTGTCTTCAGTCTTACCGTCCCTCCTGAGTTCTTTTCATTTATTTGTTGCCTGGTAACATCAGAGATGATTTTTTTTCCTTTCCTGGGTTCTTTTCTCTTTCCAACTACCAACTAAACCCTGAGTTGCTGACTTTTCAACTTAAGTTGTCCAAAAGTCATACCTCACACCTCCCTATTTTGTGTAATAGTATCCTGGCTTTTCAGTGCCATCACTAGGTATGGGGGGGGGGGGGAATGTATCAGTTTCAAATACAAAAATCTTTTCTATTTTTATTAGCTTTTCATGATTTCTTCTGCCACTCTCGTAATTTGTACCTTTCTAGACTAGACTGTCTTCATAAAACAGCCTCACATTCCTGACCACTTTTGCTGAGTCAGAAGTCTTTCCAGTTTCCCTTTATTGCCCCTGAGCAAAGTTCACCCCCTTTTCAAGCTGACCTCCAGCTTACCTTTCCAGCTTTCTGTCTTGCGATCTCCACTCCCTTCATCTCTTTATTTTTCAGCCAAATTTGATTTTCAATACCCATCAAGGTTTTCTCCCACCTGGAATACCATTCTTCCAGGCATTCAAATCTCAGCAGTCTCTTTGTCCCACTTGATCTAACTTTTTCTTACTCTTCCAATCAGAAAACATTCTCTCCTCTTTATCGCTGGCAACATTTTATCTTTATCCATCCTCTGACACTTAAACCACCTCTACCTTGGAATGTAGCAGTTTACATTCTTGTTTTATTTGCCCTTCAAGTGTTTTTCTTGCAATCAAGGACAACCCCCTTAACCATATTGCATCCCTCTTCGCCTAATACCTTGCCTTGAAGTGTAAAACACTTGTTGAAAGTATGTTAAATGAATGACTCTAAGTTAATCACAGTAAATCACTATTATGTCATTAAATTCTGACCATGTTTAGACAGGAAATGTTCAGAAGATATCTATGTTATGTCTTACCTGATAAAGTCCCTGTGATTGTCATGTACTCCTGTAGAGAGCAGATACAGTTGCACCTGAAATATTTTGAGCTATTGACTGAAAATGCTGCTGTATTCTTCATTAGCAGCCTGTGTGTGTTCTTTTAAGTTTTATAATTCTGTATCATGTAAAAATATGTTTAAATAATTAAATGAGTAGTTTATGTCTTCCATGTCACACAGAGAAGCAGCTTTCATTCCTATTTAATATTCAAAGTCAGAAGTTATAAAGGATCAGTATCTGCTTTCTGTCTGTTTTGTCTTAGTAACTTCTCTTAATATATTTGTGAGTGAAAGGACCAGGACTCATTCTTTCAAGATATACTTACTGAAAACCTACTATGTGCTAGGTAATGTACTGGGGTGTAACTGAGGAGGGCAAACATGCTCGCTGACCTTATGGAGTTTATAACTTAGTGGTGGCAATTGATAGCAAGAAGGAAATAGCCAACAAAATTATAAGTTATGGTAAATGCCTAAAAGGAAAAAAACTCTCCTGTAATAGAAAATCATAGGAGATACCTACCTAATTTAAATTGTATGGTCAGAAAAGACCTCTGAGCTGATAATATTTTAGCTAATATGAGAAGGACAATGCGTGGGGCCAAACAGTGAGACCAATATATGCAATAGTCTGGTGGGACAGATGAATTCTGGGAAATAAAAGAATACTGGTGTGGAAGCGGAGAGAGAGTAGCTAGAGATAGAGTTGGAGTGGTAAACAGGAGCTATAGCGTGAAGGAATGTGTGGTCCATGGAAAAAAAGTAAGAATTCATTTTCAGTGCAGGGGAAAGTACCCAGAGGTTTTAAGCAAGAGAGTGAATGATCAGATTTACTTCCCTCTTAAAGCAATCTCATCATTCTATAAAAATAAATAAATAAGGCAGAAGTAGGGAGGCCAGTTATGAAGTTCCATGTAAGTCCAGGCAAGAGAGGATGATAACTGGGACAAGAATGGAGGAATAGAAATGGAAGGATGTAAACAAATTCAAGTTATGTGTTGATAGTAGAACCAGGACTTGATGAGTATCTGAATGTAAGAGGGGAGGGTAAGCTTGAATTCATATGGATGAATAAGTTTTTAACTAACTTTTATTTATCCATGTACATTTGCTGAAGTAGATACAGGATACCTCCTCCTGACAGATACCACCTTCTGATGTTGTAAAAAGAAATCTGTAATTGGGTGCCAGCCTAGTCATTTACTAATGATGGGATCCCCGACAAGTTGATCTGAGTCTGAGTTCCCTCAAATATAAAATGGGTCTTAGGATTATTTCGCATATGGTAGACACTTAATAAGGAATGTTTTAAGATCTTTTTAAAAATTAAATAGTATATATGTTTTAATCAGATATTTGTGAACTCACAATTTTTGTATTTCAAGTATGATTTGCCTTTTAGCAGCTGCTACTTTATTTAGCTGCTAAAACATTTGGCAGCTTTTAATTAAAAATCCTTTGGATAATTAATCTTGAAAGACAGTTCTCAGTATTATAAATACAGAGAAAATTGATCACAATATATGTTTTAACTTGGGATCATAGTGAATATATAAGATACCACTTTTTAAGTCTAATCAAAGTCTCTTTTAAGAAAAGTTATTAAATATGTATTGTATTTTTGATAAAATGGCAAAAATATACAACACTAAATCCCTCCCATTTGTCACTTAAGAATTTCTGTTGTAAGTGGAACCATTAGATATTTTTCTCTTTCTTTCTGGCTTATTTCGCTGAGCATGATCCCTTCTAGCTTCGTCCATGTTGCTGTGAATTACATGTGTTAATCTTTTTTGAATGCTGAATAATATTCCATTGTGTATATGAACCAGAAATGTAGGGAAACCAAGTAAGAGAGAAACATTCAGCGAGGGAGGGGGAGGATAAGGGCTCAAAATGGGGGAGAAAAGAGCACACGGGACTATGGTGACGGTTCACGGGTGAATCAGTGATGGGAAACCTACGGGGAATACACTATAATGTAAAAGATATAAATAACAATAAATATAGATATTAAAAAAAAGAATTTCTGTACTTTTATTTTCTATTTTATGAACAGACCGTATTGAATCATTTCTTAATGTTTTTAACACTAAAACTTACAGTCTACAAACAGTGCACCAAATATAATAGTGCCTACACTTGGTCATGTGTGTTAAATTTTTTGAAATTGTGAAATAGGCCTTTTAAAACTCACTAGAACAATCATGCATTTTTCCCTAATGTGCTATTTATTGATTTAAAATGAAGATAAAGACTTCAGTGTTATTTCTCTATTGTGGTTACACATTATAATTAGGGAACAAATGGGCTTGTAGAAGGTTCTTCTCTCAGTAGCTGTCTGCCTTGTTATCAACTAGAAAATATCCCTTCTGTCTCTGTACTGTAATCTGTAAAAGGAACACAGAAGGAACTTAGATATTTTCTGAAGATACTAAAATCCTAATGTTCTCACTTAGCCTCATATAGATTTTTTCTTTCTTCAGTGTAATGTTTTCAAGGAGACTAATAGTCTTTTCTATTTTGATCATGTTTTCGCTTTGTAAATATACAGATTGAGGTTTTGAGGATACCAAATAATATCATTCGGTATTATAGTATATTTTAATATTAATTTGCCAAAAATAATAAAGTATGAGTAAAATGTCAACACAGGGTTTTTGGGGAATGAGAATGGTACTTTGTCCTATCTGGGATAAAGTATGTGTTTACCTGTACTAATGCTTTCTTATTGCTAAGGAGTCTTAAGACTTTAAAAGCATCTTGTTCAGGAGAGTGCTACCTTCACCAAAATAGTGTAAGAGGATTTGGAGCTTATAAAAAGGAAAGCTATTTGTTTTCTTTCTGAACTGATACTCACATCCACATGAATGTTATTAAAGTTTAAATAAAAACCTTGTACAACAGAGTTTTGCTTGAATAAAAGAAAGGAATGTTATTTCTTTGCTAGTAACCTGTACCCAAGGAAAGAGGGAGGAAAATTGTTCTGAAGGAATCCTTTCTTTGAAACCAGCCATGCAGGCATTTTTTTGAGTGTCCCCCTAGTCTTACTGGGCTGGGATGAGGGGAGACTGACTCTCCAATTTCCAGTTCTGGCAGGTGAGCTGAGAAGGAAATTGGAGAAGATTGAGAGTCCAGAGGTGGGCACCTTCAGGTGCCACTTCCTTTTTTCAGCATTTTAGCATAATTGACAAACTCTACAGGAAGAATAGTGCCTAAGATTTTTTTGTTTATAAAGACCAAGCATAGCTCAAATTCTTTGGAAGTTGAAAATAGAAAATATATTACTTTAGGTAATTCGGTGGAAAGAGTATTTTCTTTAGAAATAGTATTCTTACTTTCATATATAAGAACTGTAGATTGCTTTTTAAATATTATCACTCTTTTTAAAAAAGCATTAAAACATGAGATTCTGTTATTCACCAAGATGGAACCTGAATAAACTATTTAAAATATTTTCCTTCAGGAAGAAAATTTGTTTTATAAACCAGTTTTAGATTCTTGGTTTATACAAAGCACCTAAATTGTAAAACCCTAATTTGTTAATTTGAGCTGGTAGATTAAACAGCTACACTTAAGTCATTTCTTAATTTCCTACTTTATTTTCATACAGTTCTTTTTTTCCCTTTGTGTTGCCAGTCATATTTATCTGTCACTTTATCATATGCTGGTAGTGTGAATTTAAAAAAGTATATAATAATTAAAGAGCTGGATCAAAGCCTCTTTGAACATTAGAGCCAGAAAACAGTTATGATGACTTTGAGTCTGAAATAAAACATGTAACTCTTTGATTTTGGATATAGCTATTAAGATTTATTTTCTTCTAGCTTATCTGTCTCAGAATTGCCCTTATTAAAGCTGGAGATTTGGCAATTTCCAGAAGTTCCTTTGTATCCTATCTGGTTTTTGTCTACATTTGCTTTGACTTTTACAACCTTAATACTAAACTTATAAATTGAGGTTACCGTCCAGGACACAAGAGCAAACTACAGAATAGCACTACATGCAGTCATGGAAGTGATACAAGACACTTGTAGTCATCGGAAACTCCATGGCACCTAAGGCCACATGCCTTACAAAGGAAATAAACTTTTAATTTTAAACTAATATAGGCCAACTTTGTATCCTTACTTAAAAATTGATGAAAACACAAAGAAAAATAGTAGTTCTTAAGTGTTAAAGGCAAAGACATGAACTATCCTTGATATTAGAAGATGTCACATTAACAACACTTTACAAGTAGGGAGAGAGAAAAGCTTACCTAACCATTATGTGTGTGATCAATATTTCTCTGTATTCAGAACTGAGGTGAATAGGAGCTAGGGAGCCTTGCTTCTTATCATGCTTTCATATGTGTTTGTGGTTACACTGCATTGAAGATAGCCATGACTTGAAGGGCTTATCATGCTGTGCCATATGCAGTTGAGCCAAATAATCAGAGCTATATTCCTCCATGTGAATATCCATATAACTTGCTTTGGACACTAATTCGACTGCCTGAATGTTTTGAGATCCAGCTGATACTTAAAGGGAAATCTGATGCAACTTTGAATAACTGTTGTTTATTTCTGTCAGGTTCTGAAGAAAGTCTCCAAATACATTCAAGAGCAGAATGAGAAGATATACGCTCCCCAGGGCCTCCTCTTAACAGATCCTATCGAGAGAGGACTTCGAGTTGTATCTTTTTAGCCCAGATCATAAGGTCTAAATATCTGTAACAAGAAAATTTGATGGTACCATTTGGCATTGGCTATAGAGAATTTAACTACCTTCTCATGTATTTGCCCTAGGAACCTTCATGTGAATTGCATACATAAGTTGCCTATCTTCCACCATTTTTTCCTAAAATATGTCTCTCCTTCCTCTGCATTATGCAGGATTCTGTGGGTTGTTTAGTTATTCTGGTTACCGTCTTTCTTGGTGGTTCTGAGGGCATCTTGTAGTAATAATGGGGGTGGTATGAGTAATGTATTTCAGCTGCAGAAACTGAACCTAAAGCCCCTTTGAAATGCATAAACTCATAATGTGTGGTGAGACTTGTCATCCAAATGAATTGCAGTTCCGTGGGTTCATCTGACTAGTTGAAATCAGTTACAGCTGCCAGATGTATAATTTCATTACCTTTGACATACTGTGCATATTTTTAGAGGCAGTAAGCTTTGAAAGTCACTAAGTGAATTTGGTAAATAAAATTGCAAAAAACTAATTTAACTTGATAACTGGAGTAATGGATAAAATAATTTTTTTTAAACATAGGTCAGATAATCCCAGGCCTTCCGGCCAATAATAATTTCAGCAGTTTTATTATACTTTGCATCAGTGGTTCTTAAACTTTTATAAGACATGAACCCTCTCCCAAGAAAAAGTTTGTGTATAATTTTAGGGCATTTTGAACCCCTGAATTCATTACTTTCATGAATTCTTGGTTAAGAACTCACTTATCCTACAGTAAAGCATCCTTTTGGAGAATTTTTTTTTTCCAAAAAATAGTAACGGGTGGTACCACAAATACACACTACATGTAGAGTACTACAAGCAATTACATTTCTAAAAATTTTCAGCAAGATGAAGAAAGCCTGTTTAACTTAGAAGAAATTTTTAAACAAAGCAGATTGAGAAAACAGTTTGTGCAGATCACATACATCAGCTTGCCCTAGTCCCCTTTTATATATTATGTCCTATTCAGTGTTTTCTTAACAGCCATGCTGTTAGATTGAAATTACCATTTATGAAGACAGAGGCATGAGCAGTGGAAGATAAACCATAGAATTAAAGGTAAATATAAAATGATTTATTTACAGTTTTTGCAAATTTATGGAATGCATGAATTTTCTTCTCTGCATGGTAAAAATAGTTAAAAATGGGTATATCCTCTACTGTGACTTAATATTTAAGCCAATCACTGAATTAGCTTGATATTTAAAATGTGTATTTAACCCAAGTTCTATTTAATCATATAAAATTTAATCCTGATTTTGCCCCCTGTATTATTTTCAGACTGTTTATTGGTTGGTGGTGGTGTTATTGCTTTGTGTTTTGTTATTTGTGGGGTTTTTTGTTTTTGTTTTTGTTTTTCATTTTTTCTTTATTTTTGAAGTGTGGGGAATTTTTTTGTTACAATAGGCATTTAATTGCTGAATTTTGCATATAAGAATCAATTCAGGGATTTCTCTGCCTAAATGACTTTCGTAACCAAAGGAACATTTTAGAGGAGAGTAGGGAGATTCTTAATCCTTCATTTATGGTGTTTTGCTTTTTTTTCATTCAGATATTATAGTTAAGTTAAGTTATAGTTAAGATATTATAGTTAAGATATTATAGCCCTGTAAGAAAAAACAAATAATTTTGTGGGTAGAACCATGTTTCTTTTATTTAGAATATTTATGTTTTTGTACATCCACATAATGCCCTTGAATAAGTGAGAAACAGATTAGTTAATACTAATAGCATTCTACTGGCAGATCATGTAAAAGCCATGGTACATTAGCACAGCCATCTAAGTGATGGAACATCATCCTTCACTGTTTCTGCCAGTAGTATTCTGTTGCTGCACTTTCCTAATTGACTACTTTTGTGTGCATCTATCACTAATTAACAGACGCAATCTACCAAAGCAGACATTTTCCTTCCCAGAACACCAGAATAATAGCAGCTGCTGTTTTGAGGGCACCTGCTATGTGCCAGATATTTGAAAATATGATATTTCTACTTCTCACAAGAATCCTGCCAAGTATTTCCTCCATTTACAGATGAGCAAACCAAGGTATAAATAGATAAAAGATGTTCTTCCTAAAGTTACAGAGCTAACAAGTAATACAATACAATATGAACCCAAGTATAATTGACCATGAAACCCATGTTTTACACGAGTCATAGCAGAAACTAATTAATCAGATGACTTTAAGTGTTTTATCACCTTTGTTCTTGTTCAGTATGTCTTATTTGTTTTGTTTTTTACAATAGATATTTATTTAAAGTAAAGCATTTGCAGCTCAGATAGGTTCTAATTGTACATTTCAGGTTTTTTGTTTTTTTTTTAAGATTTATTTATTTATACATACAGCCGGGGTACAGGCCAGAGGTGTGGAGTGGTGAGAGGCTTCACCAGAGACAGAGTGGGGAGCAGAACAGGCAGATCAAAAATACACTGCTGAGGGGAGCAGTGGGCGAGGCAGGAGAGGTCTGCCACACCATGTGGGATTCTCCCCGGCCGGCCGAGCATCAAACTCGCGTCGCCGCTGCCGACAGCTCCACAGAGCAGCGCTTAACCGCTGTGCCACCCGGGAGGCCCATTTCAGGTTTAACCAACTTCATTAAATGCTTTGAGGCAGTTGCAGCCACAGATTTTGACTACATGATTATTTCCTTGCCCATTCTCTCCTTTCCCGTGTAACAGCTTCCAGATATGGTTCAAGGTAGAATTTATCCTCCTCGTATTTTTTCCACTGCTCTTAAGGCAAGACCTGCTGCTTAATGGTTAGGTCCAATCCTCTCTTAAGGGAAACATCCTGTTGTTATAAAGGTCCTCAGGAAGTCTTTTTATGGCTCCTTTAACATCATCATCCTCATATAGTGTAATCTCGCATTAACCCCAGTTTACTGAATCCTGCCGCATTGTAATAGTATTTTCAGATGCTCTCCAGCCACAAGCTTGATGCTGCAGCAGCTGGCCTGCTCACCATTTTGACCAGGGCCAATATGTTTTTTAAACATATTTTTTTTAAAAATATTTTAAGGTCGGCTCCTGTGCCCTTCATTGAATCCTGCAGACCAACCGGTATTTTAGAGCTGCCTTCTTTTAGAACTAGTGAATGTGTCTACCTTAATTCTTGAAAGCCGAACATCTAAATAATGACATCCTTCACCATGTATTTTATTTCTTTAAAACAGCTTTGTTTTGTGCACTTAATGATACTTGTCCATAATTTTTCCCACACACAATTTTCAAACTGTTATTTCTCAAACAAGCTATTAAGAATCCTATGTGTGGGTTTTGTTATATGACATTAGAATAAGTTTGTTTTATCAACTGCAGCTGTACTGATTTGGTACAACCCATTTGTCATGACTCATTTTGTAACCATTGTTGCTAAATATAAATGTTTTTCTGAGATGGTATGGGGTTTTGAGCAATACACACCAGAGACTAATCTATCAATATTCAAACAACTGAGATTTTTAAAATAAGAAAGATTTACATTAAGGACTTCTGGATAGTTTCATGAATACAAATATTTTTGTTCATTACAACTTAGTTTTCAGAGCTTATATGTTCCTCACAGCCCAGGAGCCAGTGGGAGCTGAGGTCTTGAGGAGGTGGGAAAATCATAAGAATAATGAAATCAGTTCTCCCATTTTTCTTAAATCTATAGGATATCTTCAGATTGAAGCTTTTTGGGAACTTATTTAAAGAGTATACAAATCGTGGATGTGGCTTTTTAAAAAAAAATAAATATTGTACTCCTTAAGTTTAATTTTTTAAATCTTTATAATTAGACTGATGGTGTTTCCTTTCTTTGAATTGTCTTATTTGAAAGTAGAATATGTAATTATTCTGTCACAATAAATTCATGATAGTAAAAGATAGGTAATATTTGTTGCCATTTATGTTTTGGCACTTTTCTAAATGCTTACTTTTAACTATCAAAACTTCACAAAATAGATACTGTTACCCAATTTTTCTAATGAGGAAACTCAGAGTGGAGAACTTCAGTTACTTATCCAAGGTTAAAGTCTGAATAGGTAGCAACTGATGTGACTTGGCTCCAGATTCACTACTTAACCCTGAACCAGTACCTCTCATGACATGATTGGTCAGAGATCGAAATACACAAGTCTTGGATATCTAACTATTGAACTGTGAACTTACTTGGACAAGTAGTCAGGTACAAGTATTCTATTAGATAGAATCCTGGCTTAATTGAAGCATATGTCAGCTAGTTGTTAGAAGCTACTTTATCATCCCTTTCTAAACTACTTTTCCCTTCTAATTATAGATCACAGTTCCAGCTGGGACCCGCATCTCTCCACTGGCCGATCGCAGAGTGTCCCCTACCTCCTCTACAGAGCATCATTCCTTTGTATCTGCTGCCAGAGCCACGGTGCCATTTACTCCAAGGACTAACTTTCTAAAATTCCACATCTGGAGTGACCTCTAGTCGCTCAGCATCCACTTTGTGTCTCCAAATTGTGTAGAACTCTGTAATCTTTTGATTAGTTTCTGAGAAAACACAATGAAGCATTTCACTTTTTCATTCAAAGCCATTAACAAAATATGCAGTTGGTCAGCCCACAACAAAGTTTATATCTTATCTGCCACCAATACTGATGGTTCTCTTTATTCCTTTGAGCTAGCTTCCAGATAGCTCTAGACTTCAGCAAGTCATATATCAACCAGTGTTGAGTCTTATTCCCCCAAATTAAGTGTTTTTCTCCAGGATTTTGGTGACAGATAGTGGTTTTACTAATACAGTTCCCAGATTTCAAAGAACTACCAGTTTTGCTATGACTCATCATAAAGACCTATTTCTGCTGTTCAGTTTCTCAACTGGAGCTCATTGGAAAAATAATGTATAATGTTACTTGTTTTATTATAGCAGTTATTCCTCATTAAAACAGTATTTAATGCAATTTCTAGTTATTTTCCTTTGGAGAATTTTGTTATTGCATTACCTTGAATGTTGGGAAGATGTGGTCTGTGTTGCTTGTTCATTACAAAAATTAAGTAAGCACAATAAAGTGGATGCTAAACCATCAAACTCATAAATGTCCCTGCTGTGTCCCTGAATGTGTAATAAGCAAGTGTACTAAATATTTTAATTATAGTTTTGTTATAACTTATGAGAAAAAAAATTTGATAGGAATAATAACTGTATATTGCTAATTTTTAACTATCCCAACTGGCAAACCATATGATTCATAGACTCCTCATATACAGTATTCAGTGCACAGAAATCTTATGAATGGTACAAGTGTACAGTAACTGGTTTCCAAATAAAACTGTCGTGTCGAGTCAATATTTCTAGTTCTTTTGACTGTATGTTCTTAGTATCAGGGCTTCCTATGCCCTTTATCCATCTTTGGGATTTGAGAGCACTGTATTTGGGAGAAAGTGAAGAAATTTACTAGGAGAGAATGAAACAGTTCAAAAGTTTTACTTTCAGAGATATTGTAGGTGCTAATACTGGATTTAATCTTTCAGATTTAATTTCCTTTATGAGTCTGTTAGTTATTCAATAAATCCCATAGGTCTGTGTAAAATTTTAATTGTATAAAATGCCTTTGTTACTTTATAGCCTATAATAGTGTGTCTGTCTGCCTTTTAAACCCGTTGCAATAACTTTGCTGAAATATTAACACATTAGTAAAATTTTTCTTAAACAAATTGTCTCTGTGTCATACTTGGTGATATTTGGTAATGTGGTAAATTATATGAAATTAACCTTGGCAGATAGACAATATCAGAATCACAGTTACAGTGTAGCTCAGTATTTTTAAACATCTTACATATGGAGTTTGTCATACTTTTCAGGTCTTTTACATGCTTTGTCTCATACAAGCGAATATGTGAGATAAATAGGTGAAAACCAAGAAAATAGTCCCTAATAGTCAAAAGTGTATTAAGTTAAAGAAATAAGAGTGTTTCATTAGGGAAAAGGTATTATTGTTACTATCTTGGATTATCTAATGACTTAATTTTTTTTAATGAAGTACATTTGTAGGCACTAACTGCTTATAAAAGCCTGTAGTCAAAGTTTCGTGAGTTTATTTTCTTGATAAAATTTTCAGCTTTCTTGCCCGGGTAAAATAATAGCAAATAATACTCATGTGTAGCCAGTAATCAAAAAAAGTTCCTGAAGCCCACATTTATTTCACTTGACCCCGGCTGCTAGCATAAGCTAATGTCAGTTTCTCAGGGGTGTTTCTTGTTTTATTTTTTGCTTCTTGTTTTATTTCCATATAAAGGATGTCAGAGTGTAAGTGTTATATTTGATTTATATACTTATATCCTCTTCCCCTTACCATGCCTTCTCCTTCCTACCCCAACTCTCACCTCAACAAAGAGAATTGTTTCCACAGATGCTGTTTGCATCTGTCCTTAACCCCAAGCATCATCACACATGGTGCATATACTCAACACATTTGTAAAATGAATGAATGAGATATAAGTTGACAGGTCAATATAGTTACTATACAACTTGATAAAACTGGAAAACATTTTAAAGTTAATATTACTCCTTAATTCTTTTAAATTTTATCTTTTGATAAAAGTTGACATTTAGAAAGTTTACTTTTGAACATTCTGTGGGACCTAGTATCACCAGAGACTACAATGGATACAACTAATACTAATTGAAATAGGCCAAAGTGTTCCCATTATTTTTGCTTGGTTGGAGGGTAAGCTTCAATAAATATAACCATTAACCAGTGACCAACTTTAACTTGTAAATGTGTGAGGTAAAAAGGAATTTATTCTTCTAAAAAGCTGGAGTAAACAGTTTCATATTAGTACTTTGCAGTACTTACACTTGGAAACATGTAGGGGAGAGCCAACATCTGGTTAATGTTCCTACTAGCCATGATTGTGAGTGCCAAGATGCAGGTTCTGAACCCCCTAAGTTATGGGACAGTTTAGGAATATAGTATATGTATTTTGCTCCAAAATGAGTAAACAGAATTACAAAACCAATAAAGGTTATGACTCCTGTGTTGTATCCAAAGTTCTTCCCATATGCTTTAAATGGTGCAGATGTGAATTTGTAAAATTCTGTCTAAAACCAGGAAGCCCTGTAGAAACAATGCTTGCTTAAAAATTTTTAAGCCTCCATTTTGAAAGAAATAATTTTATAGGTACAACCAAAGATTTTTGTTTGTCACTGTTCAAGTTAAAGTATATGCTAGCAGAATTTTTTCGTTGTTTTTTAAATAGCTGAGCAGTATCAGTATTGATGTTAAGAGTTAAATTTGTGTTGTCACGTTTCACCTTGCACATAAAATCTTTATACCCTAGATTGATACATCATTTTGTTTTGAAGACGCTTTTTGTTCCATTTTGAAGGAGCTTTTTTAAAAAACTAAAGTGAAAGAGACCTAAAAATGGTCCATTGGCTGCCA
Source organism: Scalopus aquaticus (assembly GCA_004024925.1). Taxonomy (NCBI): domain Eukaryota; kingdom Metazoa; phylum Chordata; class Mammalia; order Eulipotyphla; family Talpidae; genus Scalopus; species Scalopus aquaticus. The sequence continues at coordinate 44,997 of PVIJ01008512.1, forward strand.
AGTCTGCTGTTCTTGCTCTCAATGTTTCCGTCCATGTATATTATATATTCTCTTACTTCATAGTCTCACAGACCAGTTTGTTGCTAGGAAATGTACATAATCATTTGTAATCAAAATGCTTTAGCAATTGCTCTTCTGGAAATGACCAAATGCTAACAACTAGAAGGTCAGATTCTGTGATATACTCAAGAAACATAGATGTAATGTGACCTTTTCTTACCAATTAGAAAGTTGTGCTCAACTTTTGCACAACTCTTTTGCAATCTCATAATGTACAAACATTTCATTTAATCTAGCTCCTTATTTCTGAAGTGTTTGAAAGATGATATACTTGAAAAAGCAAAATTATTATAGATGTTACTGTCTAATTTTATAATAGTGTTTCAGTTAAACAATTGGGAAAGGAAAAACCTAACAGCATGTTTGGGGCATTTTAAATACTGCAGAAATAGATACTCAATATTCTAATGACATAGAACTACATAGAAAAAAGGACTACATAGAAAAAAGGACTACACAGAAAAAAATCCTCTCTTAACCAGAAATCCCAACAGTGGCTACATTTAACAATAGAAACTTTACAAAACGCATGCCAGCAAGAGCTATAAGTTAAAAATAATCAGATCCCTTATTAAGATTCTCTGAGAAAAAAAAAAAATCTTGTGTACATTGTTTTCTAGTCCCAAGCATTATATTGATTTTGGAGTACAATTTTTCTATTTATCCAAGAAACGTGTGGTGTCGAAATAATGTGCAGCTGCATGTTAATTATATGCAAGTTAAAGGCTGAAAATCATGTCTCTGAGACAGAAGGAAGCATTTAGGGTCATAGGGTAAAATTCAGTTTAATCATTTCATTTATCAAATAAGCTTTATTAGAAACTTAAAAACTTACATGCCTAACAAAACCCCAACAAGGAATTTTATGGAACATGAGATACCGATTCTCAAAAGACTTATTAATATTTTTTATTTTTTTAATAATATATATTTTTATTGTTATTTATGTCTTTTACATTTTGCATTCCCCTTGGGTAGCCCACCACCAATTCACCCGTGATCCATCTCCATGGTCCCTTGTGTTCTTTTCTATTCCATTTTGTGCCCTTTCCCTTCCCTCCCTCCGGCTCCCTCCTCACCCCCCTCCCCCCCCACTGATTGTCAAAAGACTTATTAATAAATACAGTATTGACATGCATGCCACTGGTGCAAGGATAGACTGACGGAACAGTGGAAGAGAGAACAAAAGGCAGACTCAAGGAAGTGCGGTAGGCTGATAGTCTCCTTTTGCCTCTCCAGATCCTTTCTCCTACTGTGCACTCCTTTACTGGAAAGCTGATGTCTACAGATTGCATCTACCTGGCTCCCTTGTCATAAGGCTTCCAATAAGGTTTGGCCAAAGGGAGGAATAAACAAGAGAACAGAGTTCAGTGGGACACCCATCCATGGGAGCAGCTAAATGCTTGGACAGTTTCTTAGGGATCTGCAAGCCCAAAGCTAAAATGCTAATGAGGAGTAGAGGAACACTATGTACATGGATTTTAAGAAATGGGCTCAGAGTGTGAAGCAACTTAACATGTAAATGCTCACCAGATAACATTTACAGCAAAAAGTTTCTCTCTGAGGAAGTAGAAAGTCCTGTGGGAATCAGTCAGCCTCTTCCCAAGCTCCCCAATGCTTGCTCGGTGGAAGGGGCAAATAAATGGTTATGGCAGCAAGGATGGAGGCCACTCATAACTCAACATGAATCTCCTCTCATTATGGCAGATCTGGCTACTGACACTGCTGAGTGCCCAACACGCTAGCGGAGGCCCGGCTAAGCCCTAGTGTGGTGCCATTCTCCAGAGGGGTTCTGATGATGACAAAACTAAACATCTAATTTGGTTTTGTTTCCCCACCACTATGCCTCTGTCCCTTTGTCCTTTTCCTTCCCCTGCCCTCTTAATCTCAGAGTTCAGGATGTTTATTGATAGCCACAAGTTTTTGAAAGAGTTTAAGTTGTTGAATTCCCTGCTATATGAATGTCCAATATTTGTTTATATCATTCTAACTTACTTTACTGTACTTAATTCTCTCAAATTCCCTCCATTTTTTTTTTGAAAATGACTGCATTAAAACTGGACATTTTAATTATAGATTTGGGACTCTCTTTTGTGACTTAAGAGACCATGGTATTTTTTAATTTTTTTTCCTTCCAATATTTATTTCTTTTGGTACCTATTTATATATTTTTTACATCATTGTTCATTTTTGTATAATGCTTGCTTTCTTTTCCCAGGAGTAATCTCCCTAGAATTTCCATCATCAGTTCACCCGTGCACCACCTGTGCTCTTCCCGCCTTGTTTTGGCCCCTCTCCCGCCCCTCCCCTGCAGAATGTCTCTGATTTATAGTTGTCAGGTTTTGTTTTTTTTTTGGTTTTGTTTTGTTGTGGGTTTTGTTTTTTGTGGGATTTTTTTTAAACCAAAGAGTGACAAGAGTAATCACAGACCTTCCTCAGTTTTCATCCAGGCACCGAGGAAGAGCTATATCCAACTAATAAATGTAAAGGCACCAAAATAAAATTGGAGACAAAAATACAGTTGTTTTGTGATTACATTCCAAGTTAACCTAATTATAATTTACATATACACACAATTCATATATTATCACCATATTGTTATTTTGGGATACATCTGTATGTGATAAAATACATAAATATGTCTGAAGCAATAAGCAGCAAGTTGAGGATAGTGGTTACCTGCAGAGAAGGAGAAAGAGGACTGAGTTAGAAAGAAGTACGCAAGGCTTAGATTGAATTTGTAATATTAAATGGTCTGGTACTAAAAAAAAATTTATAATAGCAACAACATATATTTGTCAATATAAATTACCATAGCCTAAGTATTAGCTTGATAAATTGAACACAATATCCACCAGCCCTGCCCCTTAGATTTCACCTGGGCCTTCACTTTCTTTGTCCGGCAAGCCTTTTGGCCTATTGATTCACTGGTTTCACTGATTGTCAAGAGGCACTAACTCTTGAATTCTACTAGCTCTAATTATACCCCCCAAGAAGTGAAAAATATAGACAAGTGTTTTTTTTCCTGCGTACAGGTTTGTGAGTAGACCTTTAAAATAAGTGAATTAAACTTCCTAGAAGTAGCATATAGCCAAGGGTGAAGTTTAGGGTCAAGCAGAAATCCTCACTCAAAGCAGACACATCTAAAATGAGGCAAGGAGAGGATGACTGGGAAAATTGTGATCTCCCTTTTCCACAAACAGGGACAAGTTCAAAGTAATTTCAGCCTTCACAGAGTTGCATGGGTTACATCCAACCCTGTTGAGTCTAAATATTTGGTAATTCATAGAATGAATGACAGTGATCACAGCAATTTTAGATTCATGCTAGAACAAATGATCTAAAGCTTCTGGTTCTTGTTTCCAAAAACACCAATAATTAACACAATTTAACGACCGTATTTCAGTATTGCCAGCTGAAATTGTTTTTAAAACTGAACTGAACATAACAAACCAAAAAATTAATAGTTCTTATCACTTTGGGATACTCTAAATGTGGAAATGTTACATTATCATTTTTAGCAAATTTAATAGTAAAACATCCAGATAATGTTATATGACATGGGATATAATTAATCATTCCATTCTCTAGCCTTCTGATAAAGAAGACAAATGCTGGACCCAATTAAGGTATTTATTTTCACCAGTGAAAAACCTGTAGCAATGTTTAATGAAGAAACCTAGACATAATGCAAGAGTTTTTAAGATGTCACAGAATTTTAGATTTCGCATTTTTATATTAACCCAGGCCTCTTAACCCTTATTACTTCAACTACTGAGACTTCAAGAGCTGTATAATTTGTAGATGCCCCATGTGAAAATGAAAATAAAATGGGAACAATTACAATACAATACTATCTCCATAACTCTAAATAAAAAGTTTAGGACAGAATTATTCTTTTATCATTTATAATTTCTTTGTATGAAAATTTTAATCTAAGTGCTTCAAAATGTTAACAATTTTCTTTGAAAGAATATCCAAAAGCTTTATAAATGTTGAAATTATCACACAAAGACTGATTCTAAAAGAAAAATTAAAACAATGTGTATATTTTGCCAAAAAGAAAGAGAAAATCTTAAAATAAATCTAACTATGGATTGTCAGCTCAGGGAAACCATTACCCACATACAGATAAATGATAATTGTATTCTGAGAATTGTTCCTACTCAGAAAAGTTTTCAGTAACTTTTAGAATAAAGTGGAATGACCCATTGCGTTAAGTTATGCGAAGTTCTCAAAATGTTGCCCTGTCTATGATCCCTTAACACAAAGAAAGATAAGGCACTAAAATGTAAAATAATTGATGGAATTTGGATACAGCGTCCATTCTTCAGTAAAACTACCCTTTAACCTTTTCTTCTGAAGATAATCAAACCTTTTCCTATGGTTACATATTTTAAAACAAAAGAGCATTGCCCTAAATTATAAGCATTTAGAAATACCAAGCTTGACCTCGTCTGCATTTAGACCTAAAGACAATCCCCTAGAATAAATTGCATAGACCCTGATAAACTTAAGACCTGCCCAGCCCTTCGACATGTGAGCTGCTCAACAGATGTACATGACATAATGGCACAGGAAATGTCATGTTTCTTTTGCTTGAACTTTATCCAGAAAATCATTAGGATAGAATAACTTTACTCAACTCACTAAATGCTATATTGGCCATGGTTCTTCAGAAGATAAATTTCATTTTATTAAGGAGGAAAATTCATGATCATCTTATATTCTATAATGAGCAAATATGACAAAACAGCTGTTGTATCTGCTTACAGTGATTCACATCCAGCTCTCTTGGAACTTATTCCTACTTACAAAGTACACTCACATGTCATCTCAGACAGGAGACTATAGGCTCAACGACCGCCCCGACGAATAATTGCTATTCGTTTCTTACCACTCAACCATTACAGGATCTGTGCTCCCTAGTCACTGCTTTATCTTCAGCATCTACACAAGGCCTGGCAGGAGATATTCAAGTATCACTAGATACTTAAGGTATATTTGTTGAACAAAGAAATTAATGTATGACTGGATGACAGGCACTATGTTAGATGTGAGGAGTACTATCAGGGAATTCACAATCTAATAGAAAGAGATGTTAAAACTGCAATATAGTATGATAAATGTTATATCACAATAGTGTCAGGTATATCAATGATCTAAAAATGCTGGCTACGTTAGGGATGGTTTCACAGAAGAAGAGTTACAAGACTTTAACTGAGTTTTGAAAGATAAATAGGAGTTCACCTGATGATTAAGTGAAAAGAAGTCTAAAAAGAAGGAACAGTGTGCAAAGAAAGGAAATAAAATCCTCATGTTCTTAAGTAGTTTGATACAAATGGAGCACAAGGGTATAAAGGAGGTAGCCCAAAATATAAGAAAATAAGCAGCACTGTTTTCAGAGGGAGTGACTAAACTCACAGCAGTGTGATCTCCTTTTTCCTCTCCACAGACTTTACTCCATCCTCTAATGTTATGCCTCAGAGCAGCTGTCTAAGCCTAGGGGCATGAGGCACTAGCCTAAGGGTATTCTGCTCATTGTCCTTCCAGGAAAGCATGGAAGCTGCAAAACAGCCACACTCCTACATGGCAGCTTGTGGCTCCTAAGAGACATGGCTCAAGAAAGATCCAGGTGGAATCTGCTCTGCCCTATGACTTAGCTCTGGAGTCAAGTAGTATCACTTCTGCACATCCTCTTGGTTCAGTGACAAAGGTCTTCCCAGACTTCAGAGAAGAGAACACAGACCCCTCTCTGGAAAGGGGAGTGTCAACATCTCTTCTGAGATCATGGAAAACACAGTCTGTCACAACTAAACACTGCTGTATTAAAAAAGCATTGAGGGACTCCCTGGTGGCGCAAGGGTTTAAGTCACAGCACTATGAAGCTATCCACAGCCACTGCAGCAGAGAGCTTCCCACATGGTGTAGCAGACCTCTCCTGCCTTGTCCACTGCTCCCCTCAGCAGTGTATTTAAGCCAATCTGCTGTTCTGCTCCCCACTCTGTCTCTGGTGAATCCTCTCACCCCACCCCCACACACCTCTGGCCTACACCCTAGTTCTATGAATAAATAAATAAATAAATATTAAATAAATAAATAAGCACTGAAATACAGTTGAAATGGACCTGGAAAAATCACCTATTTGTCATTAACAAAACTCATTCTGCAAGATACAGCTCAAACACTCCTTTCTTTAGGAATCCCTCTTTGATGTACCCCCAACCTCAACTTTCATCACCATTTGAAAATATGCCCATTCCCTCACTTGGTATATTCTATTGTAATTAGTTTAAAAATATGGATTATCTGTCGATTATCCACACTCCCCCTCCCCCCTTCAATGCATATGGCATAGAACTACATCACAGTCTTCAGCTTGAATAAGGAAAAGTTACTTCTAGGAAAGTGAGAAGTGACACAAAGCACCGAAAACAAAGAGGAGCAAAGAGAAAAACATCAGCAATTCAGAGAAGAAAAACTGACAACACAAAGAAAATGAAAGGTATGCATATGTATAAATAAATAAATATATATATAAGCTAAGCTTTCCTCCTACATAAAAGGTAGGAGGCATAAACTTCAGACGTCAAATAACCTAGAGCTCAAGCAGCTTGGGTGGAAACATTGTCTAAAGCGATGGTTCTCCCATCTCACCTGCATCAGAATAACCTGTAGGGTCTCTAAACCCACTCCCAGTTTCCTTTCTCAGCAGGTCTGGGTGGGGCCCGAGAACCCGCATTTCTCGGGATTCCTAGACGGTGGTGTTTTTTCATGATCTGCTACCACATTCTAAGAACATACCTAAAGATCTTTAGAACTGGAAGAAACCGCCACAACTGAAGTCCTAGCAATGATGAAGAACCCAAGAAGGGCGTGGAGAAGATGACCCAAGAGACGAAAAGGGCCTGATTTTAACAGAGCCCATTTCTGTGTGGGCCTCACTACAGGCCAGGATACCGAGCAACTGCACCCGGGTAGCCTCAGCCACGGTAGCTAGGCGCCCCCTCCCGACACTTCCTAATGGAGTCAGCTGGGAACGCAAACCCAGAGGCCGACCGAGGTGGGCGGGGCCAAAACTTCAGCTCCCGCTGCCTCCATTCAGGAGGTTCCTGGGAGAGAAAGCGGAAGGGACGCTCTCCCCGCCCCTTGGCATGGGCGGAGCCACCAGCCTGTGATTGGTTAGCGCCGCCCGTGCGCGGTGACGTTTTACTGGGGCTGACAATTTCTGAGTGCAGCGCGGGAGCTGAGAAGTGGCGGGTCGGGTACGTCCGGGAAAGACTTGGTACTTGCCATTTCGCCGCCAGGTGCCCTTTGGGAGCCGGAGACTGATTCCCACGAGCTTCCTGTCCTAGCAGCCGGCCATCGACAGTGCTTCCGCCTCCAGCTGCTCGGGTGAGCTTCCGAGTGGGACTGTGTGGGTGGGTGGATGGGTGGTTGTGTGTGTGTTGGGGGGACGGTTCGCGCGCGCTGCGGGAAGAGCTTTCTCTGAGTTCGTGGGCCTACGAGAAGAGAGGAGCGAGAATATGCTCGCGGTTTCCCAAGGCTTCGGGCACTTCCCCCTTGTTCCCGCCATCTTCCTTCCAAAGCCCTTGGGGTCACTGTCTGATGGCTGTGGCTGTAGTACCACTGGTCTGATGTGTCTTGTGGTTGTAGGAAATTCGACATTGATTAGTTATCCCAACAGTTTTCAGTGCCTGCTATGAGTTAGGCGCTGTGCTAAGTGCAGGGACGACAAATGTGATTATGATCCCAGTAATTAGTCACTGAGGCACACTTCTGGTTGAACGGAAGTAAACACAGACCCTCTATTGGAAGACACTTATTCTGTGGTGTGGTAGGTGCTCAATTTGAGGTGTAGGTGGAAACACTTGTAAGGGGTGACTTTTGAGAAACTGACTTGTGGTTTGAAGGGAGAGACAGAGAATTGAAAAACTAAAGTCTATGATTTCTGTTGCCACTCCCAACAAGCCTCTACACCCAGTAAGCCTCACCCTTTTCCAGATAAGTAGTTGCCTGTTCTTGCAAATAAGTGGAAAACACGTTGCCGGTTATATGATTATTTTATTCTCAATCGACTCTCAGTTTCAGAGAAGATGACAGAGGAACTGGATCTCATAGGACAGGACTCTGATGGGGATAGTGAGGAGGTGGTCCTCACACCTGCAGAGCTCATTGAAAAGCTGGAGCAGGTAAGCACCACAAATTAAATTCCCTTACTTCGATCTTAACCTTTTTATTTAGTCCAACTATGCAAGTGTCAGGAATCAGAAAAGGAGGGAATGGAATCCAAGCCTTATTTCAAGAGAAGAGGGAATGGACCTTACCTTCTACACAGAAATACAAAATAGTGGAAACAGTCTCTTAGAACCTTCATAGTGCCAAACACAAAATGCTCTTAGTGGAGCCAGTAAGTGATAGCTTTGGGCACATTTAATAGAACAGTTCACAGAGCAAGGATCTGTTCATATTTGCAGGCAGTACAGAGATGTTATGCTGGAGACTAGTAAGTTGTACACCTTTGTCCCTTAATACATCTGTTTCCCTGTAGAATGCTTGGGTTAACAAGAAGTACTAATACACTTTTTTTAAGGGAAAGCTAGTCTTATTCTTCTTTTTCCTCTCTTTTACTTTTTTATACCAACTGTTTATGTTTCCATTGCTTATCTAAAGATCATTTCTGAGTAGTTTTCCTTTGAGTTATAGCTGTGGTTTATTGGGTAGTATCTGTGTGCCATTAACTATGTTAAGTTCTTTACAATTACTGTTTCATGAAGATCTGGTGGTTAGGAGTTCAGACTATTTAGATTTAAAGTCCTCGATGCTACTAGTCTATCATGTGACCCTAGGCAAATTATATAGTTTGCCTCAAGCCCTTCCTTGACTGTAACAGTGGCTTCCTCACAGGGCTGTGAGTATTAAATGGGATCATATGTGTAAAGTGCTTAGCTTGTTGTCTGACACATGGTAAGCACTCACTGTAGTAATAATAAGCCAATGAGGAAAGTATTTTTGTTAATTTACATTTTATGGGTGAGGAAGCTGAAGCTTAGTGATGTAAAGGAATTTACCTTAGGTCACACAGTGACTGTAGAGCTGGGTTATGAACCAGGTCTCTGACTCCAAAATATGTGCTCTTTTTTACTATAAATGCTGCCTTATTCCTGTCTCTTCCCTTTAACTGCCCCTTTACAGAACTTTTGTTTTTTATTTTTTATTCTTCATTCTTTCCTATCATGCATGCCATCATGAGTGACAAAGCCAAAGGAAGATGATTTTTATAATTTTTAAATTATAACTTATAATCTTTATCAGACTAGTGATTATTAGTCTGTTTTTATATCACATGGCTTTGTGAAAATCCAGTGAGAACTGACCTTTCCAGAATACTGCACATATTGACTAATGCAGAATTTTTTCATATAATCCTAGGAGGGTCACAGACACCCTGAAATCTGTACACTGATCTTGTCTGTGGACTCCAGTTTAAGAGATCCTGTTTTATTGGGAAATGATTCATTAAACAAAAATCAGGAAGCACAGAGCATTATAAAAAAGTTCATACAAATATATTAAAATTAAGATGTTCTGTTTCTATACCTTGATGAGTAAAAAGACAAGTTGTAAAACTGGGAGAAGATACTTGCAATATATATAATTGACAAAGGATTAATATCTGCAGTACATAAATAGACCTTACAGATTGCCCATCAATAAAATAAAGTCTTAACAGGCATCTTCCAGAAGTGGAAACCAGGATGGCCAATATACATGTGAAAAAGATGTCCAACCTTTTTTATAACAGATAAATGAAAATTTAAATCACGGGCCTCCCTGGTGGCGCAGTGGTTAAGCGCTGGGCTGTGGAGCGGTCGGCAGCAGCGATGCGAGTTCGACGCCTGGCCGGGGAGAATCCCACATGGTGCGGCGGACCTCTCCTGCCTCGCCCGCTGCTCCCCTCAGCAGTGTACTTCTGATCTGCCTGTTCTTCTCCCCACTCTGTCTCTGGTGAAGCCTCTCACCACCCCACGCCTCTGGCCTGTACCCCAGCTGTATGTATAAATAAAATAAATCTTTAAAAAAAAAAAAAAAAAGAAAATTTAAATCACAACAAGAAAGCACTTCATGCCTATCCGATTGGCAGAAATGTAAAAGGTAAACCATATAAAGTATTGGTAAAAATGTACAGCAGTTTGCACATTTGATACTGCAATGTGCATATAATTTGGTACTATCACTTTGAAAAATAATTTGCTATGACCTAGGAAAGTTGAAGGTACCTACTGAAGGAATTAGTGTGGGCCAATAATTCTACTCCCTTTGCCACTCTGTTCTCTCTATTTTAATGAAATTTTTTATGTGTACTCCAGTAAACATGCACAAAGTGTTTGTGTCTTGCATTAGTTAAAAACTGAAAATAAGCCAGATATCCATCAACAATGGAATGGTTTAAAAAGTCTGGTATAAACACAGAATGAGGGTGGGGGAGAAGAGCAATGAAATAAATAAAAGATAGATCCTGCATGCATAGCTTATTCTCAGGAACATCAAAAAATAAGTTCCTGAAGAAACCATTTAGTAAATTTCAAACACTTGCCAAGCTGTTGTTCAAGGCAGAACTTGCCGCTTGGGTGATGTGGCACCCTGGTTTGCTACAGATGTCTCATGGTATTGATCCTCTGCTCTCTGGAATAGTCAGAGCCTCCAGGATGATTGCCACTTCTGAGTATCACCAGAGACTCTGTAGAAAGCCACCTGAGGATTGTGGGCTCTGGCAACACAGCCTCATTGTGGCAGTGGGTAAGCATGCCTTCCATCTCCAGCCTGATGCTCTTGCAGTGCCCTGAGGGCAGCCAAGGAGGTTGGCGTACCCTCTAGATAGCTGCTGCTGCCAGCCATAGACTCTTAGACTACCTGGGATGGCCTCGAGCAGCCTGAGGGGGCCAGAGTAATACATCTCCAGGAGCATATAGAAGATGCTATTAAATGGCTATAAAATGAATTTAAAAGCTATTATCTACAGTGCAGAGCTTCTCATTTTTTAATATTGTATTAGTTTGCTAAGGCTGCATACCACAGAATGGGTGGCTTAAACAACAGAAATTTATTTTCTCAATTCTGGAGGCTAAACATCCTAAGATCAGGTGCCAGCCTGGTTGGTTTCTTCTGACCTGTCTTCTGGTCTCGTAGATGGACATCTTCCTGTGTCTTTACATGCTCTTCCTTCTGTGTGTCTGTGTTCAGATTTCCTCCTCTTAAAAGGGTACAAATCATTTTGATTAGAGCCCATCCCAGTCACTTCATTTTAACTTAATTACCTCTTTAAAGACCTATCTCCAAATGCGTTCACATTTTTAGGTATTAGGCGTTAGAATTTCAACATATGTATTGGGAGGTGCAGGGAGACATAATTTAGCCCATAAAAAATGATGAGCAGATTGTCATTAAGAATTTTTTTTTTTAAAGATTTATTTATTTATACATACAAGCTGGGGTACAGGCTAGAGGCGTGGGGTGGCGAGAGGCTTCACCAGAGACAGAGTGGGGAGCAGAACAGGCAGATCAGAAATACACTGCTGAGGGGAGCAGCGGGCAAGGCAGGAGAGGTCTGCCCCACCATGTGGGATTCTCCCTGGCTGGGCGTCGAACTTGCATCGCGCGCTGCCGACAGCTCCACAGCTCAGCGCTCAACCGCTGCACCACCGGGGAGGTCCCTGTCATTAAGAATTTTGATTAGGATTGAAATACTGCCCTTTAGATATAGAACCTGATTATTCTAAAACACCCTGGATTTAAGCACGGATTGCTCACTAAAAGTTTTGAAAAGATTTTATTGGAAAGTTTTATACTAATACAAACTTTCCCCTAATGTTTTATATTTTATTATTGTAGTTTCAAAATGTAAATGAGAAATCTTCCTATGCCCGTAGTGTAGTCCATTTTACCCCAGTGTGTCGTCCAGCGCTATCATTTTTTTAGACTCCATCTCATGACAAACTGGGAAACATTATGTAGAGATACAAGCAAATGTCGTGAAACTACAGAAAACTATACAGTAAATTCAGGTTAATGATTATTGCTAAGGAAGGAGGGACACGGATTTTTTAAAATAATGGTAATAGCCTATAATGAGTTACATGCACACAGGTATTTATGTCACTCTTCTTTATGTTAATATGTGTTTCATGAACATTTTTGTACTTATTCAATATTTAATATAATTAGCTAAAAAGAAAAACTGCTTTATAAGTGCTCTGTGAAAATTTTATCTTTTCTCATTTACTATGGAAATACATTACTCATTATCTCATTACTCATTACTCATTATCTCATTTACTTGGAAATACAGGTTCTGTTTCTGGCTAATTTTATATATCTACAACACTATTACAGAGACTTGAGCACCTGAAAAAAATTTATAATAATAGTAATACCCAGTATTTGCTAATGGGTCTTAATGGTGATAACAGAAGAAGCCGAGGCTCAAGGATGTCAAAAGAAGTAAATTGTGAGAAATAAATTTTGAGCTATACTAAAATTAAATTTCCTGTAATTGAAAGATAAGTATAGTCTTCTCATTACCTGTAGAGATTTCAGTTCGATAAGCCTTGGTAATTTCTGAAATGTACCAAACATCTGGGACTGAGTCATAAATTAGGGATTTAACCTCTTGTTCCAAAACTGTATAATAGATGAATATCCATTTCTAACGTGACCCTTTATTCTCTTGGGCTGTTAGTAAATGACATAATCTGTGTTTTCTCATCAGTAAATAAGGCATTTCCTCTCAAATATAATGCTGAATGAAAAAGTATAATGCGCTCTGAACTTCAGGAATGAGATGTATAGATTCGTATAAAGTGTTTCTTCATTTCTCAAAGAGAAATGGTGCTGGTGCCTCCTGTTGGCACATAACTGATAAAGAAGTAGAAATGTGTAGATGTTACTTGGTCAAAGGACTGTTTGAATACCAGGTGGTGTTACTCAGCCATAGGTGTCATCTTGACCACATTTTTTAAGTAAACTGATAGTTTTGTAACATTGGTTAAATGTAAGTTTGTGAACACAGCCTTCCTACTGAAAGAAATATAAAAACCACCATTAATTGTAGTTTGTCTTCAAAGCATTTCTACTATTTCCAGCTAATAAGCAAACAGTTTTCTTTGCCTAAAGTAGCTGTCACTTTTATGGCGTAATATGTGCTAGCTCACAGGGTTATTTCTCTTCATGAGTGAGGCTCACATATTTTACTTCACCTTGTTTTTTAGGCCTGGCTGAATGAAAAGTTTGCCCCTGAGCTGCTGGAAAGCAAGTCTGAAATTGTAGAATGTGTCATGGAACAACTAGATCACATGGTAAGAGTTGCTTGTGCAAAGGAAGAGAGCATTAACAGGATTTGTGAGCTTAATGAGAGGTTTGAGAAGTTATGAACAGAAAGCCAATCTTTTTGTTCAGCCCAGCCTAGTAGTGTATTGTTTTTAAACATTGTGTTAGTTATCTACGTTTACAAAGCTGTGGGTATCAGCTTCCTGTGGAAAGTCTAAACTCTGCCACCACCAGCCCCACGTGTTAACGTGAGAATGGCTGACCAGAACAGGTAAGGGCCACCCCCTGGCAGTGTGCTCTCCAGTTCCCACAGTCCCCAACTACCCACCTCTCTGTACCTTACTTACCTGGCCCCCTTGCAGACATTTGAGTCTGTGGCTCTTGACTTAGAAAAGCACAGCTTCAGAGCAGCTTTAAAACATTGGTATTTTACAGTTTCTCAACTTGTATTTAAGACTCTTTCGACATTCCTTCTGTCTGCTTTCTTAGCTCCTTTACAATTGGCTTAGGCTTATCTGGATACTTCTTCTAACTGACCATTGTCGATTCTATTCAAATGGTCATTTTCTAAAAGTCAGTGAGTATTGTTTGAACTTTATATAATGAGAGCGTATTATCTGTGCAGTTAAGAAATTAAAACAAAATGAGAATTCTTATATGGTGAGTTTTTGTTCTCCTCTCACCTAAATTTAATCTGTGGGTCTTCAGCAGTGCTAGTGACAATGATCATCACAGTCTAGGTACAGATTAAACAAAAAGGTCCTTAGTCTTTGAGCATCATGTTTTGTATAAACTCAATTTTCTCTTTTTAATAGGAAGAAAATCTCAGGAGAGCCAAGAAGGGGGATCTGAAAGTCAGCATCCATCAAATGGAGATGGAGAGGATTCGCTATGTCCTTAGCAGCTACTTGCGGTGTCGGCTCATGAAGGTTTGACATGGAGATACTCGGGCATTAAGACAATGCCGTCTGAAATATAGTTTGAACATGGTGGGGAGAAGCTGTGTTTGGGCCTGGGAGGTTCCAGGACATGAAGATGCTGCTGAAGCCCAAAAGCAAGGTAGCTAAAGAGTTAAGAAGGGCCAGAAATTATTCTGGAGAAGCACAGATAGAATGTGTATCACATACCTCCAGAGACACAGCCCACATTTTTTGTCTACTTATCTGCTATGTGAATGGTGCTCCCTGGAATTATAGTGTGGCAGTGTTGAGGGTAGAGCTTGCATTGATTGAATAGGGCATAACAAGAGAAGAAAACTAGTCTTAAAAATTATTTTCATCTTTAATAGAGGCCATGTCAAATAGACATTCAGCGGTAGCATTGTGGCCATCCAGCTTCTAACAATGAAATTGCTAAACATTATTTTGTATTATGTCTATTTTAACCTCAGAATGTTCTAACTTTCTGCGAGCTTCTTCTTATTTGGTTCTACTTCTTCCCTTCATTATTACAACACAAGTACATTCACTCTTCTATATGAGAGTGCTTCAGGTCATAAATCTCATCAAAGTCCTTTCAGTTAAACTTTTCAACCATTTAAATTCATTTACTCTCCTGGTATCTTCCTTCAAAAGGCTTAAGTTTATCAATATCCTTTTTAAATTGTACCACCCAGCACTGAATAGAGTATTGCAGTTTTGTCTGCTCGCTTTTGTGAAAAACAGGATGATCATTGCATATTAAACTGATAGTAATGCCACCCAGAACCTCATTAGTGTATTGGTTCATGTTAACCTCCTTCTGTGCTCACCATTAACTCTAATCTCTTCAGTTTTTAAGTTGTTGTTATCCATCCTGTCACTATCCTGAATTTGTGTAGTTTTGTTTTTGACCCCTAAATGTAGGACTTGCTATTCATTTCTCTTAAACCTCAACATCTTATTAAATTGGGACATATCTGTGGTCTCTAGTTCTTGAGCTTGTCACCAAATATTTCTTAACACTTTATCATCAGGTTTGATAAGTATGTTATGTCATCAAAGGTCTTATGGTTATAGGACTGGACCGGTGGTAGATTATTCCAGCAGGGACTTCCCTACACATAGACATTTGTTCCTTGAGTCACTGTTGTTGTTCAGCATTTAGGAGTTTCCCTATCTGTGCTGTCACCCAGCCTCAGATTTATAGTGTGTCCTAAGGGTGTCATTGAGACATTATCACCTGTTCTGAAATTATTGAGACACCTGGTATGTCTCTCCACTCCACCCTCAACTACTGAACCACTATCTTTCACCTCTCTTGCAAACTCAGTGATTCCTCTGAGATTATGAAACTACATATCTCTTTAGTGCATTGATATAGCAGCATTAGTAATTTATATAGAACAGGAGAAAGTACTACATACACATACAAATGTATACTTCCTACAAGTGTTAATTTAATTTATCCTGGAATATAATTGATCCAAGCTTAAGGATTTAAACTCATGTCAGTAGAGAGGTGCTCCTTTATCTTGGCCTTCGGAGTCCCCTTACCTTTGCCATTTCCCTACTTGCAGGAAGCATTAGCAGAGAAAAACCTAGCAGTTTTGACTCCAAGCCACAGACTAGCCCCTTCCCAATTTCTGACCACACACCTTCTTTGTAACTTTTAACTTTTTTTTCTGGTAGTCCTTAGAATTTTTCCCAAGCCCCATCTTCTTCTGGACTTTATTCTTGCTGGTTATAGTCATACAATTAAGTATCACTATTCCATCTGTATATGTATTCTGTATGTGTCTTCCCAGCTTTTGTTGACTTCACCTCATAGAAGAACACCCAGTACAGTTACATAAAAACGTTAAATAATATCCCCTGCTCTTCCATTAAATATCATTTATAATTGTATTTTCAGATTTGCTTTTTGAAAGCCTCTTATCCTTGTAAAACTGCCCTTGTATTACCTCTGAATTCTTTGAAACTTACCCTCTGCCAAAATTGAGGTCTTGTTACTAGAAAGAATCTTGACCATAACGACTTGCTATTTCTAAAGTCAATTGTCTAGTTTAATCTCCAGCCACTTCAGAAAACTAGT
Organism: Scalopus aquaticus; assembly: GCA_004024925.1. Lineage (NCBI taxonomy): Eukaryota > Metazoa > Chordata > Mammalia > Eulipotyphla > Talpidae > Scalopus > Scalopus aquaticus. The sequence continues at coordinate 61,395 of PVIJ01008512.1, forward strand.
ATGTTTTCGTGACAGTTTTTATTTATCCCCACAGATAGAGAAGTTTTTCCCTCATATCCTTGAAAAGGAGAAAACACGCCCCAAGGGAGAACCTACTAGCCTTTCTCCAGAGGAGTTTGCCTTTGCCAAAGAGTGAGTAAGCAGTAAGTGTGGGGCCCACCTTCCTTAGCCTGGCCTGTAAGCATGCGCTCCGGTGGCGGTCTCCAGAGGCCGCTCTCAGAGCCACTGCTCTCTGTCTAACACCCTGGTGGTTCTGACCAGTCGTGTTATTGCAGTAATTTGTATTTTTTTGGTTTTGTTTTTTTTTTAAAGATTTATTTATTCATGCATACAAGCTGGGGTGTAGGCCAGAGGTGTGGGGGGGTGAGAGGATTCGCAGACAGAGTGGGGAGCAGAACAGGCAGATCGACTGAAATACACTGCTGAGGGGAGCAGCCGCCAAGACAGGAGAGGTCTGCTGGACCATATCCGACCCGGGCCAGATATTGAACTCATGCTGCAGTGGCTCTGGATAGCTTCATAGTGCTGCGCTTAACCCGTTGCAATAATTTGGATTTATGTATTTCAGGTACATGGCTAACACAGAGACCTATCTAAACAATGTTGCCTTAAAGCACATGCCTCCTAACTTGCAGAAGGTGGACCTCTTAAAGTCAGGTAAGCAGAGTTCTTTTTTCAGACATCCTGAGGGGCCATGGTTTATGTCCCAGGTATCTCCAGCTGCCTTAGAATAGCAGCTTCACCTTCACTCTTTTCTCTCAGACATGGACAAATAAATGTAGATAAGCTGAAAAGAGAAAGGAGAACAAGTTCGGGATTAAAAACAAAGAATGTGTTAAAAGCAGGTATAAGGGTCACCTTTTCAGCATAACTTGGTTTCTTCATATTAGGCTTAAATTAATTCTTGTGACTGCCTTTGTAAATGTCGACTCGTTCATCTATCCCGTCCTCTGTTCCTTCAACAGTTATCTTCTGAGCAACTACGATGTGCTAGACTCTTCTGAGCACTAAAAAAACCAAGGTCACTTCAACCTGTCTCTGCTCTCAAAGGGCTGTATCTTTTGCTCAGATTCTAGGATGTGCGGAGACTGTCTAGCTACTAAAGAGGATTTAACTGGGAGGCTAGGAAACCCATCCATGATTCCTTGTTACCTCTAGAAAAGGTTCCTCTTTTTGTTGGGAGGAATTTCTCTTGGTGAAAGTGGGAGCAGGTCTAAGTGTAGGAGGAGAAAAAGAAGGCCAAGGCCTCCAGTCTAGTCTCCCTCACACAGTCTCCTCAAAATCTGAGTTAAGGGGAGGAAGTGATAGTTGTAACTCCTAACCTTAGATGAAACAAACGAGGACCCTAACTTAGAGGTATCAGTCCATATCAGTCTTTCCAAAATTCCTGTATCCAAGTAAAACCTTGTCACACACAATTGCCAGACCAAGTCAAACAATTCTCCAGGGAACTGGAAGCCACCTTGTTCACAAGCTAAACTTAGTGTGTGAGACCACGACCTTGAGTACAAGTGAGCTCTGGGAATTCCTCTCCCACCCAGCCTGTAATTTTCAGCCTGTAACTCCCGTAAATTGGCTGTAACTAGTGTAAGGCCTGCCCTTAAGCTTCACTTCCCCCATCACTAAGTGAATGCCACTTACATGAGGCTCCCTAGTGTCACTATTACCACTTTGTCCAGGGAGACCCTGTGTTATCCTTGTCTTCTCCGTGATGTGCAGGCTTCCCTGCACATTTTAAGTATAAATCATTTGTGGAATGAGCGGTTGCTTTGAGAAACCATGAGTGGGAAGTGCGCTGTTTCTAGAAAGCACCAGCTACCTCAAGTCGCACCTTCCTCTGCCCCCACAACACACACACACATCACGCAGATACCTTTGTTTCAGGGGGTCCCTCTTCAGCTTTCCCCATATAGAGCTTCTTAGCATTTTCTGATTACATTATTTGTTTTTCTGGCAGTTCCCAAGCCAGACCTAGATTCATATGTGTTTCTGAGAGTGAAAGAACGACAAGAAAACATCCTGGTAGAACCAGAAACAGATGAGCAGAGGTGAGCGGCATGTGTCTTTGGCGGCAGAAAGAACTCCCGCCGGGGCCCTTCTAAGCGCTGCAGAGACCTCTTTTTTCTCCTTTTTCAGGGACTATGTGATCGACTTGGAGGAGGGCTCGCAGCACCTGATCCGATATAAAACCATTGCCCCTCTGGTTGCTTCTGGAGCAGTACAGCTAATTTAAAGCCAAAAATATGTAAACAAGAATGAAGATGTAAAAAGCCCACTTTGTGCCTAAGGACAACAGACTTTTCTCAGCGGTGTTGTGGATCATTTGGGTTTTGAGAAGGAGCTCATGGCAGCTTCCCTAACTTGGCACGTAGCCTCCTCACTTTCTGCCATTTTGGCCAGCATCAGTAGAGGGGGCCATCGCTCTGCTGATTCTTAAAACTGAGCAAATACACGAAGACTTTTCGCTTTGTGCTGCACCCTTCCCCTTTATGGAATTATTTGAGCCCAGGAAAGCAAAGCAAAGACAGTTCATAAAAAGGCATCACTGCCTGTGATTAGAGTACTATAGTTAGCCCTGACCTTGTAGTGGTAGGGGAATTCATTTAATCTTCTAGGTAGGAAGATTATAAATAGATCAAAGAAATAGCTCTTGTCTTTCCTCTCTGTTATGTCACTGGATTGTGTGAACTAACCTATTTGAAGCGCTAATATTGTACTTCAAACCAATTTCTGTCGTGTATCTGAGAATAACCACTCAACTAATAAAGCATTAAGTTTCAGTTTGGTGGCAGAGGAGACTCTGGACAGTTCTGGGTTTGTAGTCTGAGGAAGGGTGTGCTCCCTGCTGCTCACCTGCAGCCTTCCCTGACTCTCAGGCAGCTTTGCCAAGGCAGCCTCCAGACCATCTGCCCCGCTTGGGCAAGGCTTTCTTAGCACTGCAGCATTAGCTATCCAATAGCGTGGCCTCAGTTGCAGTTTTTCCTTTTTAAGCTCTTCACTTTATCGAGGGAATTGGATGAAACTAATCTTAATGTGAGTGGAGAGTATCACCGTGATACCTAAAGGAAGGGTGTAGACAGTGAAGGAATCATCTTTCCTTGAAACATGATAAAAAGCCTCTTAGCGTTCTTGTATTAATGCTTGATGAAAAGACAGTGGGTTTTCATCCTCATGATTCAGGCTGTTAAAGTAATCAATATAATATTGCTATCATTTCCAAAAAAATTACCAAGGAAAGCAAGGAAGGTTTCATGCATTGATGAAAGTGTTTTATACATCATCCCCTCCCCCCAGGATGTTTATCCTCTGCCGCCATTATTAAACAAACACATGTCAGCATTTAGTGTACCAGTTACCTTTCAAGGCGCTGAGGCTCCACTGCCCCTGCTCATCTGGTGACAAGTTCCTTGCAGAGATGAAAACAGGGTGACTCACCAGAGTCACTAAATTGGGTGATCTGAGTGTTCAGTAGAGACACAGTGTGATTGAGAACTGAATAATGAGAGTCAGACACACAGAGATCCAAAGGACGGATATTCCAGACAGAGAAAACAGCAGAAACGAAAGCCCTGCCACAGAAATGAGTTCTGCCTGTAGTCAGCATGACTGGAACACAATAGGAGAAATGCAAAATGGTGTAAGATAAGGCCTGAGAGGGAGACTACGTGCAAATCACTGCGGCTTTCTTAGCAAGGATCCCGTTTGGTCCCCACAGCCATCCTGAGACATGAGCAGGACTGACAGGATGCAGTCAGTGGAAAATAAAGCAGATGTGTAGTGATAGGTCTGAGAGCAGAATCCTTACCTTCTTTCTAATCATTACCCGTGTACCTGCTCTCTCTCCCTTGCCTCTCATGGTAGTAAGCAGAGAGAAGGAGGTGGGTTATGTGCTACTGAAGACTTAACTGTGCACCAGTGACCTACAGATCTTGTTAAGAACCAGGTTCTAATTCAGGAGGTCTGGGTGGGACCGGGAATTCACACTTCTGCGGAGCACCTAGGCTGAGCGGTTGCTGCTGACCCACGGACCATGCTTTGAATGATAGTGCTCTCTCCTGTCCAGTTCATGCCAGGCTGCACAGAGGAGTTTAAATGTCTCTACTAAAGCCTCAGGGAATCACTCCATTTCCAATATCACCTCTTCAAAGGAAGGCTCATTTAGGTATGTCATTTTAAAACAAAGGGAAAGTTGTATTTCAAAACCCAACTAGAAAGGGAAATGATATGCTGAATGACATTAACTTGAACTTGTGGTTCATAGTTTACTTTATTGTTAAAAACCTGTCACTGAAAGCATAACAGAACATTTTCTTCAAATTATTGCATCATCCTATAGTTTGTCCACAGGTGCCTATTCCTGATCAGGGCCTACTGGTCATATCTGGGTTTTCCCAGCAGAAACAAACATGTCCACAGCAACAGGACTCAAACAGTGTTTACTCTGTGCCAGGTCCCAGCAGACATCATGGCTTTAATGTCATCCTCATTGACCTCAAACACCGTTTTGCAGAGTACAAGTTGACCATAAAGCTTTCAGAGTGAACTGTTAAGCAAGTACTTTATATGTTATTTCTTCACAGAATGTTCTTTGAGTCATTTATCATGGGAGACTAAACATTCCAAACATTTGGAATCTTTCAAGAATCGATACTTCTTTTGTGTTATGGTAAAGCAATACAAAACAAAGCAATTCTCATCTTAACATTTGTAAGTGTGCAGACAAAAGGCATTAAGTGAATTCCCATCATGCAACTGTCACTACCACCTGTCCTCATAACTCTTCAAGTCATAAAACTGAAACTCTACCTTTTGAACAGGAACTTCCCTTGCTTCCCTCCCCCTGGCCCCTGACAACCAACATTGTACTTTGTCTTTATGAATTTGACTGTTCTAAGTACCTCATCTAAGTGGAATCAAACAATTTTTCTCTTTTTGTGACTGACTTATTTCCTTAGCTTAATGTCCTTAAGGTTCATCCATGTTATAGTATATTGCAGAATTTCATTTCTTTTTAAGGTCAAATGATATTCTTTTGTATGCATATGCCACATTTTGCTTACCCATTCATTTGTCAATGGATACTTGGGTGGTTTCCACATTTCAGCTATTGTGAATAATGTTGCTTTGAACATGGGTGTAAAATATCTTTTTGAGTCCCTGCTATCATTCCTTTGGGGCATATACCTAAAGTGGAATTTCTGGACTCTATAATAATTCTATTTTTAATTTTTTTGAGAAGTCTGTTTTTCCATAGCAGCTCTACCATTTTACCAATAGTATACAGGAGCAAAGTTAATGGGTGAGAGGTAGTATTTATTGTAGTTTTGATTTGCACTTTCCTAGCTATTAGTGATGTTGGGTGTCTTTTCCTGTGCTTATTGGCCATTCCTATCTTTGGAGAAAGTTTCTCCACTGATAATCTTATTGAGGATTCCTTATATGTGATGATTGGTATCTCTTGCTGCTTTCAAGATTCTCTGTATTTAAAGTTTGATTATGATATTTCTTGGTGTGGGTGTCTTTGCATTCACTTTACTCGGTTTTCGCTGAGCTTCTTTGATGTTTGTATTCATCACATTTGAGGAATATTCAACCATTATTCAAATATTTTCTTTGCCCCTTCCCATCTCTCTTCTTTTTCTGACCTCCCAGTATAACCAGTACTGAGACCAAAGTCCGATAAAGATGGTGCCCCCTGGAGGGCGTTGCTGATGAGGATAGACAGCCCCAAGAAAAATGCTAAAATGTTTTACAGTTTGGGGTGGAGACTCTGATGAGAAATAAAAGGGACTGAAAAAGAAGGAAATTCAGTAGCCATGATGTAGGAATAGAAGATGCAGTCGCCATGATGCAAAAGAGGAGATTTAGCAGCAGGAAATGTAGCCTCCATGATTGAGAGTTTAAAAATTAGCCACCAGGAGTTTTTGAGCCGCCAGGATGTAGAATTTTGGTTTGAGCATTTTTGGAATCTTCAGTGACTTTGGGCCAATGACTTTGGAGGCTTTGAAAGTAGCAGAGCGACAGAAACTGCTCCTGTTTTTGTTTTTATTGCAGCCAAAGAAAGAAGGCAAAGACCTGGAGCGGGCACCTTCCCAAAATGCGTGAGTGCAGCCTGTTGGGCCGTCTGACTGCTGTAGTTGCTGTTTTCAGTGTTGTTGGCCTGGTGCTGTGCTGGGGCACCACAGCAGCTCCGGGAGCATCTCCAGTTGTGTACTGTGTCATCTTTGTGAGTTGGATCCTGGCCTACAGTCTGGTTATATATCTAAACATGGCTGCTCAACTCTACCCTCAGTTCCCAGTATCCTCCCTTCAGTGATGATGGCATCATGGGATTGCAGTCCTTGGATCTCTCTGGTCTGATATGGGGCTGGGGTCGGTAAAAACCTATCTGTGCATTTTGTCCAGGCCATCCTTTCTCCCCCAACACCAGGATATACCCTGGATGGTGATGTATCCAAAGGTCTCTTAGGCTCTGTTTACTTTTCTTTAGCCTTTTCTCTTTCTGTATCTCAACCTTGATAATTTCAATTGTCCTATCTTAATGTTCACATATTCTCTTTTCTATCTGCTTAAACCTGCCTTTGAATCCCTCTAGTGAATTGTTTCATTTAAGTCATTGAAATTTTCAGTTCTGTAATTCCTTTTTTATTTCTTTTTAGGTTTTCTTATTTATTAATATTTTTATTTTGCTCATATAACATTTTCTTGACCCTCTGTACATCTTTAGTTCTTTGAGTGACTTTAAAACGGTATTTTAAACACCGTTTTAAAGTCTTTGTTGCTTTCGGGCCTTTTCAGGGATAGTTTCTATTGATTTCTTTTTTTTCCCCTTCAATGTTCCATACTTTCTATTTGTTTGTATGCCTAGGGAATTTTTAAACATTGGATTTTAAATCTAATAATGTAACTTTGAAAGTCAGATTTTCCCCCTAGCCCAGGGTTTGCTCAGGGTTTTGTTTTTGTTTATTGTCAAGGCTGTCTCTGTGCTGAGGATCAGCCTCAGTATAAACTTGATGTTTTTTTAGCTCTTGCTGAGCCTTCCCCTGAGCACGTACAATCACTTTCTAATTTTCCCCACATACATGGTTGTTTTCGAATACTTAAGTCTTTAATGTGTGATGTCTGAATTGTAGAAAGAGTGAAAATGAAAAAGAAAGGAGGAAAGAAGGGTGCCGTCTCTATAGATCCTCTAAGAGTCACTTCAGCCAGAGAAGAAGGGGCTTTCAACAGTGGGGGAGGTACAACAGCAATGTCTGCCTGCCTTTTTGTCTACACTTCTGTGATCAGAAGGAGCAATCAGCAATATTTTGAGGACAGGGTCCTTTTTTCCCACCTTAGCTTTCACAAGTTGTGTGCAAGATGCTCCAGGATCATTTGCATAACAGCCCACCACAGGACTGGGGATGGAAGGTGGGTGGTGCTACTGTGCTAAGAGCTGAAATTGACCAAAATTAACTGCAGTTTGTTGTCCGAGCCTTGCCCTGGAGGTTGCAAGTCTTCAACAGAGTTTCAAAATTGTTACCTCAGACAGATTCCCCAAAGTAAATTGTTCTCTAGGTGGGGAGGCAGATTCCTGTGTTGCTTCCTGTACTATCTTCCTAGAATCCTCTAACAATTGACTTTCTGATCAGCTTGCTCTGCAAGTATTCTCATCTTGTCATGAAAACTTCATTTTTTAAAAAAGCAAAAATCAGTATTCACTACTTATTTAGTAGACTTGACTTCAAATAATTTAGCTCTTTACAAATTGAATATCCCTTCCATGACTGAAAAACAACTACTAAGAGTATTCAAAGGAATCCACTGTAGATTCTGAAAGTGTGTCAATGATCACTTCTAATTTTTATCGAGTATTTACTCTGAGTCAGACTGTTCTATACATTAGGTAGATAAACTTACAAATCTTCACGATAACTCAGTACAAGAAATATTGGGTATCATTTTGATGGAATGCTTGATTCTTGTAGGGCATATGTCCAAGTCTTTGAATAGGCTACCTTACAAGTCTATAGAGACAGAAGTTGATTTACACTGGTAAAGACATGACTATTTCCTTATTGTTGCTGTGCAAATGATTGCTGGAATTTACATCAGACAAGAGACATTTTTCCAAAGTTCCTTGATTCTCCTCAAACTATGTAATTGATTATGCATCTGAATATCTGTAATCACCCTGTCATTGTCTGTAGTTTTTTCTTTATAGTTATGCTTTAAAAACCCTGTTCTCGAATAATAAAGTGGAACGGGCTGATCACACTCTCTGGTGTGTGCTGTCTCTCACTCCCCACCCCTTTTTCCCATGGAACTTGCCGCCGCTGCCGCACTGCCGCGCCGCCGACACTTTCCCCACCACCCCCGGGAACCCAACCAACCTCGGTCGGAGCCAGCCTCCGACAGTTTTTATCTCTATTAAAATCCTACCAAAATTCTTAGGAGATTAAGTAAGGTGTGCCTAATTTTATATTAGTAGCATGAGATCAAATGATTATCTGTGCATGCCTTCAGTCTAGCTGGCAGGATAGATCCTGTAAATAACACAATGAGAAATGGCATATGCTGCCTTTGCTATCATTTGTTAACAGCATGTGTGCTGCCCCTGGGCTCTGTCCGCAGAAAAGCGACCCTTCACCTCCAACAAGACAGTTAACCTGCATTTGGAGAGATTCATCCACCTACTTCATTTTGATAACAGATCATCAGTTTACCAATTCTGGTAATGAAAGCTTTCTCATCTCTAGTCAACAACGCATGTCTACACTTCAGTGGACACAGTCATGAGTAGACTGAGAACTTATGTCAGCACTTGGATACATGAAACCAGAGAGAAGCGAGGGGCTAGTTCATTATCAGTACATTTCTCTTGGTTCCTCAAATTTTATTTCTGTATGAAGTTTGATTCCACAAGGAGTAACCTGGATTATAAAAATTAGCTCTTTTCTTTTAGCAAAGAGACAGCCATCTAAATAATATCTCCTTGAATTCCAAAAATTACAATTAAAGACATTATTGATTATATTACCTATTGTTTTCTCTATTAGGATTCATATATATTTTTCTCAGGATTTAATGCAAGTAAAAGTTTGTCTCTTCAGACTTGTCTGACTCATTTTATCAGACAAGTGGGTTGTATTGGTTCCCTTTTTTTTTTAGTCTTTCTACCATGGAGTTGAGGGCATATTACTGAACTCACTGTGTAAGAGGGCGGTCCTCAGGAAAGGGGAGTGCCCAGGTTCCCTGCCCCACCCAAGGGAGGGTGGACCTGAACAGAAGAGATAAGAAAAAGAAAAGCATAGGAAGGAAGGAGGTAAGATGGAGCGCCAGAAGAGGTCCAAGGAGCAGAGAGGCATGTAAAGAAGCTGTACCTGCCTGAACTGTTTGAGGCAGATGTGGGTGAGAGACCCTTGGGAAGCTTAACAATGGCAATGTTGATCTGGATTTTGATTTTGCTCTTTTCCTCACAGACTTGTCTGGCTGCTTCTGATCCTTTTCTATGGGTCCCTGCTGAAAGGTGTTTTAGACTCATGGCAGGCTTTCAGGCCTTGCTTTGGGCCAATCCCATTTGGGTGGACTTTTGCCCACGAGGTGATGGGTAACTTTAGGTATTTAGTTTAGAAACTATATTCTTTGTCTTTTCTGTATTATTACACTAATTGTATTAAAGTTTCTTTTCTACTTAAGGTCTTACATGTTTTGTCCTGATGCGGCGGATGGCAGAACCTATTTTAAAGCGGCAGGTTTGGGGGTTCTGGAGGTTCCCCTCTCCCTGCTCTTCCTTGGAAATTTCCCCTCAGTCCTTTCTTAGTTTCTCTTATACCTACAGTTATACTACTTTATTTTATCTCAAATTTAAAAGCTACCCCAAATATGGAGGAGACTTAAGTGAAATAAGTACATGTTAGTAATATATTAGTGACGTGGACATCTCAATTTTTAAGAATGTCTGGGAATGAAACCATTTCACAAAGTACTTATTCCTGAGCATAGCACATAAGTAAAAGTGGTAATGAAGGCAAGACTTGTAGTATCCCATCACTAGCATTTTAAGGAATGACTTAGTCAAGTAAATGACACAGTAAAAAAACAGTAGTGTACCAAGTATAACTATTCAATTTGGTAAATGAACATTTAGGATCAGACATTGTGGCATGGGCTGTGTACTCAGGAAGAAACCTCTGACATGAAGCAGTCTATGTTCCAGTGAGGGAGACCAACAAGTACACAAATCACAGAATAAACATGCTTTTATAAAAGTAGAACCGTCATGGGGTATTATGAAAGAACTTAGGAAGGACTCCAGAGACTGAAAGAAATCAGAAAGCTTTCCAGAAGGGTGGTATCTGAGCCAAGACTTGTAACACTAGAGGAGTTAGCCAGGCCAACAAGGGAAGAGGGGATGGCTATTTTGGGCAGAAATACCATATGTAAAACACAAAAGTCATAGGATACACACAGCATCCTGGGCACTGCAAAGAATTGGTCACAGCAAGAGCATAAAATGAGAATTGGCCTGTGGGAGGAGAGCAGCTTCCCACCTTGGAGGAGTCTTGTAGGAGACTTACTTATAAGATTTACATGACTTAGAAGTCACAGGAATCTGATTTGTGATGTTAAAGAATTTGAATATTTTATGAAAACATTTGGGAACTTCTTAAGGATTTTAAGTTGAGATCAGATGTAATCAGATTTACATTTTAGAAATCTGATTTACATTTAGAAAAATCCCTCCAATGACGGTGGAGAATGGAATCTAGACTAGAGAATTAGCAGCCAGTGACTGCTGGCAATCCAGATGAGAAGAAATAAGCATCTTGTACATAAAGGTGGAGGTACGAGGCCTTTCTGGTGGCGCAAGGGGTTAAGTCTCAGCTCCATGAAGCTATCACAGCCACTGCAGCATGAGTTCCACCCCTGGCCAGGGACCTGACCCACATGGCGCAGCGGACCTTTCCTGTCTTGCCTGCTGCTCCCCTCAGTAGTGTACTTCAGTTGATCCACCTGTTCTGCTCCCCGCTCTGTCTCTGGTGAATCCTCTCACCATCCCACGCCTCTGGTCTGTACCCCAGTTCTTGTATGCATAAATAAATCTTTAAAAATAAAAGGTGTAGGCAACATGAAATGGGTGGGTCCCTCTGCTTCCTGGGATGGTGGAATAGGTAATGTGAGTCAACTTTCACACTGAAGACAATTTAAAAGTTGGATGAAATATAAACAAAAACATTTCTCTAAAGTCATAAACTGCAAAGGCGCTAGTGAGGAATTGTTGCACCAAGATCTAGGAGGAAGCTGAAGTCAAGAGAGGTGAGTCCAGCATTTGCTCAGGCAAAATGGTAGCTAAGAGGAGGAGCAGCACTTATAACACCAGGTGCACCTTTCCTAAATCTGGGGACCATGGACTGTTTAATTTGGGGGGGGGGGGCGGTGGGAGGAATGTCTGTGAACTAGGTTAAGAAAAGCATTACATCTTTCTTTTCATTAACCTCCAAATAAAACTTAGGCTTTCCTTTTATTGTGAATCTAGGCCACAAGTCTTAGCAGTACGTATGTAACTTTGTCACCAACAGAAATCAGGTTTTTCCATACCACATTTACAGTTATTGCAGATATCTCAAAATTTTATTGACATTTGGCATTATTTCTAAATCATAACCATTTGACTGCTGCTCAAACTTGCTATTTAATGCATTAATAAAGAAGCAGGACACGCCCCCAAAACATGGCCGTGAACAGATGCTAGGATTAGGCTCTCCCATAAAATATAGATTTATGGACAGAAAAATCCCTAATTTTGAGAGCCAATCTCAGGATAACTGTATGCCCTACACAATACAATCATCCCTGTGGGTGTTTTAGACTTAAAGATAAACCGAAAAGTCGGAGTAAAAAGAAGAGAAAAGACACCGAACCCCACACGGAGGAACAAAAGAAAGGAGAGGCGGACAAAACAGCTTTACGGAGCACCACTGAATACAAGGTTAGAAACCGCGGTGGTGTCGGAGGGCTCTGGCCAACTAACGGGAGCGCGACCCCCACTCCCCCACCCCAGGAGCCGCCGCTCTTCCCTGCATGGCAGCTCTGAAGTGCAGGAAAGCTCGAGGGTCACTGCTTTCCATCCCCCACCTGGGGCTAAGTAACATCTTAGTGGGGAAGACAAACTGCCAGCACCCTGTGGGGTCCTAATCCCTCACTGGTTGCTAGGTGATATATTGGCCTGAGAAACTGGTCTAGCCGGAAAAACTGCAGAGACCACCTCAAACAATCTCCTCCCTACTCTGTAACCTGACACCAAGAGCTGATGTTAGAGAACTCTACTTTTCTCTAACCTGACTGGAGGTAACCTGACCCGGGATACAGGCTCCTGCTGGAA
>PVIJ01008513.1:0-73656 GCA_004024925.1 Scalopus aquaticus
CCACACCCTGCCTCTCCACCCAATTCCTCCAGACTCTGGATGCACAGGTGACAAGCGGCTCCAGGGCGGGGCTTAGGGGTGCCCACAATTCCCTTTCCCAAGCTCATGCACACTCCAGGTGTGCAGGTGAGAGGGGCATCTGGGTCTCCGGTTTCCAGGGCTAGGGGATTGTTGTTAGACCACAGCTTACCCCTTTGCAAACTATTGCGTCAGCTGGGTAATTCATGCAGTTGAAAGGATGGACTCCTGCCCGGATTTAGACCTACAGTCAAGCCATACTGACCAGGCCGCCTTGGGCAAGTCAACTGCCCTTTCAAGCCTGTTTCTTCAGTCTTATAATAGACAAATATCATAGAGGGGTGTTTTGCTCTATTTACAGATGTCTGTGAACAACGCAGACTTTCCAGGATGGATCAGGCTGCCCAAGAGGTGACGAGTTTCCTGTGGTTGGCAGCAGACTGGTGCAGACAAGCCTCTGCTCCCAGGGTGCTCTCACAGGGGGAAAGGACCACCAGCTAGTTTCCAAACCACCACCCACATCAGAATCTTCCGGGGGAGGTTTAGAAAATACAGCTCTGCGCTGGCTATTATGATTGCAAACATGTCAGATGGAGCCCAGGAGCCTGGATTTTTCTTAGAAATACCCAGGAGTTTAGCTTGCTAGGGCAGCTGTAACCAGGTGCCACAAAGTGGGGAGATTAAGCAACAGAGACTTACAGTCTCAGGGTTTGAGTATCGTATCAGGCATCAGTTGGGGTGGTTTCTTCTGTGGTGTGAGGGAGGAGCTGTCCCACGCCTCTCCCCCATCGCCTGGTGCTTCATAGGCGGTTGGCGGGTCCCCTTCATGGGGATGTTCACCCCAATCTCTGCCTCCACACCCATGGCTTACCCCCATGTGCACGTCACATGGCACATTGGATTAGGGTCCACCCTAATGACCTTGGTCATCTGCAAAGACCCTGTTGCCAAATAAGATGACCCACAGGGACTCAGGGTAGGACATCAACATCTTTTTTGGAGAATATAATTCAACCCACTACTCCAGGTGAGTCTAATGTGCAGTTAGGCCAAGAACCAGTACTGCAGACCGGAGCTTTTCAAATGGAATAGTCATAAAAACCAGGGGAATCCTATAAAACTGAACAGTCTGATTCAGTCAGCCTGGAGGGTCCCAGACTCTGATTTTTCAACATGAACTGCTGATGTCGCAGGCCCGGGGACCGCAATTTGAGTGCTGAGTTTCTTTCCAAGGCAAGATTCCCATGAAGTTAAGAAATTATTACTAGACAAAAAGAAGTTCTTTGCCCCACTTTTCTAGTGGAACAGGTTCCTTTTACTTCTTTTGTTGATTTATTTTAATAATTGATATTGATTTTTTTGATATATAACATTGGTCTACAACACTGTACATAATTTAAGGGTATAGGTTCACACGCCCGTAAGTGTAAGCCACCACACCACACCTACCACCGAAATCCCAGCAGTCATCCAACAGTTACTGGGGTCCCATACCCCACTTGTTATTTCTCCCAGCTTGTTCTACAGACCAGTTTGTTCTCCCAGTTTGTTCTATTATCCAGCTATAATTTGGCTCTGTGCCTCTCTGGGACCACACCAGAGAAAACCTGCAAGAAGACTCTGAATCCTTCCTCACAGAGCAGCCTGCTAGAAACACCCATGCTGGGTGGAAAGAAATGATTGTGCCCACAAACTCTAGGGAAAAGTTCGCTCATGGCCACCATGCCCTGCCCATTCCTCCTTTTGACCTGTTTAATTCAGGGTTGTTTTGTTGTTCGTGCGGTTTTGTACTGGCCCTGCGGCCCCATTCCCACCCCCACCCAACACCACCATCTGTTAACCCAGCTAGCCTGTGTGCAGCTGGCTCCTACGAGGTCACCTTTGTCTGGTCACCTGCATGGGCTGACAGGGACAAGAGGCTTCTGGTCTGCCACCAACCCCATCCATCCCCCTAGTCCCCAGGCTGAAAGTGCCACCCTCAGCCCTGGCCTGTCCATCCCCGAGGCCAGCTCTAAGGGGGCAGGCCTTCCCAGAGCACTGCTGCCCGGCCGGCCTCCGCAGGTGATAAGGCCGCTGTGGAGAGCCTGGCCTGGGACAGAAAAAGGACAGCTGCACAGCAGAGGCGGCGCTGCCGCCAGAGGAGCAACGGCCGCGCGGCACAGCCTCCTTTATTTATAGATGCGCTGGCTCTTTCTGTGGCCTAGTTAAGAACGCCTTTCCATAAATACATAGAAACGGATGTTATTCTAGAACCCACCAATAATAGACACAGCTGTAGGGATGGTTGTTGGATTAACAACCCCACCTCCTTCTCGTCACTCTCTCCCCCCAAAATAGGAAATAAAGTTTAAAATGCACTTTTTTTTAAGTGTCTGTATGCAAGAGAGAAACGCTACTAACATATTTCTTGGAGAGCAAAACCAGCACTTCTTAGGAAGCTGAAAAATTTGCAGCAAAGCTTCTCCTGCTTCCTCCCGGCAGTGCTGTCTGCGCCCTGTGCTTTCGTCTTCACTGTGAGCACCTGTTTAACCCAAACATAAACCTCTTCTTCCCAAGGCCACACGTGGTTCATTTCTCTGCAAAATTTGGTTTGCCAAATACAAAATTCCAGCTTTTTCTGCTGCCACCAGCTGTTGGGGGTGCGGGTCCAATAAACCACTCTTTGGAGTCGAGCGGCCAAGAAAGAATCCAATCGTTACAGAGCTGTGAAGGAGTCCTCAGCCCACATCCCTTTGTTATTTCTCCCAGTTTGTTCTACAGACACTTAATTCTATTATCCAGCTGTAATTTGGCTCTGTGTCTCTCTAACATTCTTTCCTTTCTTCTGCTCCTTTTCTTTTTAATCGATTGATTCATCTGTAATTGGATTTTCTCTGGCTCTTACCAGCTATTAAAAGTAGCTATGTGCTTGTGTGTGAGTGAGTGTGTTTTCTAACGAGGCTTTCCAAAGGCTTGCTATACTGAATCTTTCAGGGGCGTTCTCTGGATCAATGCAATTCCCTGATTCCTTGTGAGGCAGCAGAGAGTAGCAGAAAAGAGCACAAACTTCAGAAGCAGACAAAACCAAATTGTGTTTTGTTTTGTTTGTTTGTGTAAGGATGACATTTTTTGAGCTCCTCCTATGCACTGAAGGCTTTCCAAGCATAAATCGCCTTCGCCACATCCTTTTAAAGCAGGTGCTATTATTACTTCACTTTACAGATGAAAGAATGGAGACCGAGGCTGGTAAGTAAATTGCCAAGACCACAAATAAGCCAGGGACAGAGTATGTCATCACTACACCATTTTCCTAAAGTCTGTCCTTCCCTAGCTGCGTGATCTTGACTATGGCTTATGGATTCTGCCTCAGTTTCCACATCTAAAAAGTAAGTATGAGTAGGTTTCTCTCCCAAGATGGCTAGGATGCACTGAGAGAACAGCATCTGATGCTCAGTGGGCATTAAACACGGAGGGTGCCAGCACCGGCACCCCCAGGTGGGCTGACTGACGTTTCTGTCACTGGAAGATTGCATGTGTGACACCGTCTCAGTGGGGTGTGGCACAGGTTTATCGTGTAGGTTTCGTGCTTACACTCCGCCATTCGACGAGAAGAACATCACTTAAGGATGCATTTCCCCCAAACAATCCCCATCACAAGACAACGCGTGACTCTGGTCCCAGGGCTGTGGGTGAGACCAAGGGCTAAATAAAGGGAGCCTGTGAGCACAAAGAACAGAAATAGAGCAATGTCCACAGACAGTGGCTTCCTGAGTTGCCACAGTCTCCGCTTTAGACCAACAGAAACCAAGCAGATCACATTACAGAATCAGAATCAAAATCCTGCTGCTGGCAAAGCGAGGCTTTAGATGAGCATTTCCACTCTCCAGCCTTCTCCACGAATGTAAAAGATGGGGCAGGTAGAGTCCATTGAGCCCTGAGACTTCACCTGGAAGGACCTCACAGAATAGACTCAAGGTCTTCTCCTCAATGCTGGAAATTCTGAACCCCTCAAGCACTTATGCAGTCATCACTTATAGTTAATTAATGTGGCCAGAAATGCACACAATTGATACTCACCCTATTACATAGATGAGGAAAATGAGAGATTAAGGGACTTCTCCAGGGTGGCTTGGTAGGTGACAGAACCAAGACTCAAGCCACACAAACTACACTAAGACAAGCGTCCCCTTACTTGTTTCTGCGTGTAGACTTCAGGGAAGATCTCCAGAACTTGTCTTTGCTTTGAGACAGGGTAGGGCAGGGTGCAGGGGTGAGTCAGATGCTGGGAGAGGATAAATACTGAGGGGCAATGGATGTGCCACAGGAATCCTTGAATAGCTTGTTGCTTGTGTGACACTTCCAACCTCTATTTCTCAAACACCCTATAGCTGATTTCTCAAGGCTGTCCATTGAAATCCTGCATATGAAGCACTGAGCTCTGAAACTGATCCTCGGTCTCACAGCTTCCTAATTCAGTGGGAGTGACTCTAATTATTGGTATTGGATTGAATTTTTAAATATGGTCTATGTATGCAAATGTATGTAAGGTTTTTGGAATACGGTTCCCAGATTCCTTTTATATCAGATGAAGATCTATTTTTAAGTCAAATTTTAAAAATCACACCTAGAAACTCTGCACAGAATTAATTCTGCCAATTCTTCTCCTACCTGGTCCTCATACTGCTCAGAAAGACACACAAAACCTAACTTTATCACTCAAGGACAGGAAGTCAGGAATTAACCTCTGCTGTGAGACTGCAGAGTAATATAATTTTACAACTTCCAACGTCTGGCACACTCCACAGGCAGTGTTTGCAAAAGCAATTTTGCAATGACCACACTTGGTAAATCTCCAAGGGCTGTTAATAATTCTGTAGATTTTCGAAATTTGTTTTAATTCTCAATTTTCCAAAAACCACATCATCCAAAAACGTCATACTCCTTTTCGAATGAACACAGTGTATGTGTGTGCACTCTGACACAGCTCAAAAAAATGTAGTTTCATTGGATCAAAATCATCCACACTGGTCATTCCATTGTGATCTCTACTCTAGATGCAGAGAGGCTGGTCGGGCAGACTGAGGTTGTCCAGGCTGGTGAATGGAAGCACCAGGGTCTGAATGATGTCGGGCCTGACCCTCAAGAATCTAGTTCTAGTCCTCAACCCCGCCCCCACTTTGGTGCTGCAAGATCCTTGTAGCCAGCTAATTACCAAACTGGACCATATATTTCTCAAAGAGATTCTATGAAATGAAACTGATCAGCTGCCAAGCAACTCACTAAATTGCCTGACCTACCTCGCCGAGGATGAAATCCCTGCCTCTCCGACAGGCGCACACATTCCACTTGTTAGACACCCGTGCTGGAGGCGGAAGAAAGAGGGGAAGGGGAAGAAGCAGGCACGTCTTGCTAGCTGCAACTCCACCCAAGAGGGCTCCCCTCGCCCCAGCCCTGCAGTTGGTCCCATTATCGCTTCCACCCCGGCTAATTATAGTCACTGATTACCTAGCAGTAAGCCCCACTGTCACCTGCTTTGGCCTGACAGATTATGCCATCTGGGCCACGTGGCCAGGTTCTGGGAGCCAGGAGAGGTCGCAGAGAGGGGCAAATGGCTCTGAACGGGAAGCGACGTGTTTACAGCCCTGACAGCTGACAGGCCATTAAAGGGGCTTTGGCTGTGTGTTCCCAGCTGAAACCGCTCCCGAGGGGCCGCGCTATTAGCTAATGGGATATGGCTGCATCTCGGTCTGGCTCCAAGTATGGGCACGCTAGGGGGCTACATGGACTCTGAAAAACGCAAAGGGATTCAGGAGGAACTGCAGCTCTCAGGCAATGGGGGTCCTTGTTGAACCCACACAGCACACGTCTGCAAAGGAAAGGCATTACAGTTGGGGGTCCCCACATACACTTTCTGTTTCCTGTTCCCATGCATGTTAAACATGCATATGAAATACACTTAAAACCATTAAATTGCAAGACAATTTCTGTTTCGTGAAGAAACTTTATGCCCTGAACAGCAGTGTGTCTGCCTCAAACTTTGAGGTGCCAGCATAGGACTTGTGCTTTTTGGGGAAAGGTGGGTGGCTGGGGTGTTTCAAAGGAGCTCCTAGAAAATCGCTGATCTAGTGGTCCACGGACCACACTTTGAGTGCAAGAACAAGTTGGTCATTGAATTAAAGTACTGAATTAACATTATATAGAAAAGCTACGAGAGTATTTATCAAACTGTGACTCACAGAACACGATTCAGCAGGAAAATTGTCTCCACCCAACAGCTCAGCTCAATGAGTTGAGAATACTGGTGCACTCTGGGAACTCCCAATGCAGCTGTTTGCATTTCAGAGCTGAGGGAGCCTGCTGTGATCTGCTCCACTTGAGACATAACAGTTTGCAGCCAACCAACAGTTTGGGGCTCTGAGCCCTCATTTTTGTTGCAACCCTTGCAGAAGATTTGATATTCTCCTGATTGCTTCCTCTGTACATGGGTGTCTTGACTGGAGAAAATGCATCTACTTTTTTAACATTCATTCACTCACCCATTTCCTTGGTGTTTGGTTTTATTTTTTATTGGAGTAACTTCGGTTTACAACACTGTATACAACTTAGGGGTACAGGTTCACACCTCTTCAGATGTGTGTCAGCACACTTCACCTACCACCTGAGCACCCACAGTCCACCATAGTCCATTCAGACCTCTCCCTTTGCTGTCACCCTCCATTCTCCCCCTTCGGTAGCCCCAGTTCTAGCGTCATATTTCTAGGGTTTGTTTTAGTTTGTTCTGTCTTTTCCATTCATATGTTTCTTTATATTCTACAGATGAAATTATCCAGTATTTGTATTTCTCCTTTCAATTTATTTCTCTAAGCATTAGCCTCCCCAGTTCCTTCCACATTGTCCAAAATGAAAATTTGCATCTTTTTTAGAGCTGTGTCGTATTCCAGCGTGTACCTATACCACATCTTAATCCATTCCTCTGCCCTTGGGAACTTAGGTTGTTTCCATAACCTGACTATTGTAACCCATGCTGCGATGAACACAGGAGTGCATAGATCCTTCAAATTAGTGTTTTTGCATTCTTGGGTAGATACCTAGGTGTGGGATTGCTGGATCAAATAGATCTATTTTTAATCTTTGCAACACTTCCATAAGAGCTGGACCAAACACGCTGCCACCAACAGTGTAGGAGAGGTCCTTTTTGCCCACACCCTCATCTACTCTTGCTTCTGATCTTTTTGAGAGGAGCCACTCTCCAGGTGTGAGGTGGCCTCTCAGCAATCTTGGCTTGCATTACCTGATGATCAGGGACGTTACTTGACCTTTTCTAAGCACCTAGTCCAGTGTGGGTTCACGTGATTACTGAATTGAGTAGATTTTCAGTCCCTGGGGGCTGGGACCACACCCAGGGCCTCTGTGGGTCCTGGCAGAATGGATCTCGCCCCCAAGGACACTCAGCTGAATGAAGGGGGACCAGCCTCTGCCCCCGGCCCCAGGATCTCCAACCTGGAGGCACGGCCTGGGCAGAGCTGCAGCTTCTGATGAGCACAAAGGTTCTGCCTGTGAGCTAAGCTGCCACATGAGAAACAGTGATCCCGAGAAAGAACCGTTCTCCCGGTCAGCGGCTTGGCACCTGTGCACTCTGTGATGGGGACACAGCTTTGTTTCAGGAAGCCCTTCCTGGGCTCATGTGCTGGCTGTGGGCCTCCATCCGGTCCCATCATGATACAAAAACTGACAGCTCCGGGTGCTAATGCCCAGTCCCCGAGAGAGACAGACACAGAAGTCATTAATTTAGGGGTGTGCGTGATATAGACGCATGCCAGGACAGAAGGGGCCTGTCTTCCAGTCGGGGTGATCAGGGAAGGCTCCCAGGACAAGCTTCCGGTTATGTTTTGAAAAATGAGCCATGGTGTTGATACCGCCACCTGAAGCGGTGTGAGCCTGTGCCCCCAAATCATACGCAGTGTGTAAACCAATGTTGCCTTAATTAAAAAAAAAAGATGTGGCGCCAGCAGGGCACAGGCGGTTCTCTATCATCCAGGCAGACGGGCCAAACAGGGGTCCTGGAGCCTTCAGTGGCTTTTCAGGCTTTTAATGATCTTTCTACACCATTTGTAGAGAGGCGACCAGGCACAGGGCAGGCAGGGGGGCCTGGGGGCCGAGAAGCGGGCAGGCCTCCCAGCCCCTGGCGAATCTTCACTCTTCCTGGTCTCTCGGGTGTTCTCTGTGCTGGTCTCTACTGTGCTCTGCCGCACGGCCCTCTGCCCCCTTGGCCTCTGCTGCCCCCTTATGTGCTCAGTCGCTGGCTCAGGTGCGCCCACCCATGCACGCCCACACCACACTCCAGGCACTGCCAGGAGGCACACGTGTAGGACCACAGGTAACGATCATGGATGCTAACGGCAGGAAGGCAGAAAACGCCTGATCACTTCCATTTACCCACAGAAGATAAAAACATACGAAGAGTTTTTGAAAACCTTTGAACGCCATTTTGATCAGCACGCTTTGCACTTAGTCTCCCCTCTGTGCCTAATGTCAGAACTCTGGGTTCAAGGGGCGCTCACCCCAAAAGTGCTGGTCCCTTGCTCTTGCCGTATCTTATCAACCATCATTTATTTTGCAAGATTCCCTCAGAAACATTTCAGAGGCAAGCAGGAGCTCTGCAATGAACTGGAATTTAATGTTGTTTCATTAACATTTCAGAAAATGCCAGCAAGGGGCTGCAGGAGATAATTACAGCGAGGGGAGCAGAGCGGGTTTGTGGGTCACAGGGCCACCAGAGAGTGTTTCCAAGAGGCTTGTGTCACCCAAAATAATTTGGTCTCGACAATTATGGACTCAAATAATGTTTACATTTAGGTGAGTGGTTTCTAATTGGGCTGTCCATTAAGTGAGTTAGTGCAGGAATTGTCATAAAACGAAACCTAATTTGAAAGCTTCACACAGCAAGGCAGCGAGCAGGGGCGGAGAGAGGGAGATGCGCCCCTCAGGGGTCCGGTCCACTCTCACCGCGCCAAAAAGGGGCTGAGTGGCGGAGGACCAAGCTGGTGAGGCCGCGGGCAGAAGAAAGCCCAGCCCTGCACAGGGCGTCACGCGGCCTTTCCCACACGCCATCTGGCTCCGCCTCACCACCGCCCTGAGAACAGACAGGGCAGGTGTTCTCGCTTGTCCCCATTTTACAGCTGCAGAAACCAAGACTCGGTGACTCATCTGAAGTCACAGAAGTAGGGCACGAAGGGATTGTAATTCAGGTCAGCTCTTCCAACCCTCAGGCCTGCGACCGAGCCACTCCACACGATGGTCTCCCAAACGCCTTCCAGTAAAGAGCCCGGCTGGGCGGGCGTGTCCACGCAGCCAGCACATGCGGGGGTACGGGCCTGCATGGACCTCACCCGATCCTCTCCTCTGAGGCTGAGTGTGTACAAGGTGCTGCTTGGGGGGCCCCAGGGGAGCTGCTTTCAGCTCAAGCTCAAGCCGTCAGGACCTTGTTTGCCCCTCCAGGCAGGAGATCCCAGAAAGTCCCATAAAGGAGACCACCATGAGGGAACGCTTGCAGTGGACAGTCTAGAAGCAGAGAGACAGAGAGGACACCTGATGGGAGCAGACATGAAGAAGCACAGAGGTGACACCTAGGACCTCCTCGGCCCCCATGAAAGGAGGCTCAGTGAGATGAGGGGACACAAGGGTGAACGAATCGCTTCCAGTCGCCATACTCGGGGTGGGCGGCCCTTACTCCATCAGAGAACCGGAAACTTCATCAGACCCACCACCGCCTGACCTCGCGCGCGCATCCTCAGTCGGCCCCGGGGTAAAATGCAAATGTCGCAGGGTTCAGCATACCCTAGGAGGCAGCACTCTTGCCACTGCTCTAGGCCCACCTCTCATCACTCACACACATCCCCACAAGCAGCCCACCCACGGTCCCTCCGGCTGTCTAAAACCTGACTGCTTCACTGCCTTTACTAGAACATTCTCACTCTTGTTTCCAGGGCTTGACCCAGGCTACTCTTCGTGCAAGCTGCATTTTCTCCTTCCTCCCCCATTGCTCAATCCTACTCCTTCAGCTGTCAGGCTAAAGGTCCCTTCCTGTGGGAAGCGTCTCTCCGTCACCCACACCTTACAGATAGATCCGCGAGCCCGGCTCTCGCTCTTCATTCTGTGCTTCCCCCAACCTCACTGCCCTCACTTCACTCCTCTCCCGCCCTCACCACCGGGCAAGGACTTGGTAGACGCTTGCGATGGTAACTCCAGCCCAGGGCTGCAGTATCTATTGAATGATAGGGTAGACTGATTCTTTGATTAATTTAACTGGTGGTAAAAGCCAGTAAACAAGAAGCCTTTCTCCACTACAGATGGTGCTTTCAGTTGGCCCAAGCTCGAAAAAGGCCAGCTAGACAGCCCCCCATGCCGTGTTCCACAAGGGTCCGAACGGACAGCTGGGGGCGCCGCTGAGCAGGAGTCCTGGGCACAGAACTCAGCCTCAGAGGCTTGTTTCTCTCCAGGTGTGGCTCCAGGCACCGAGGGCTGTAAAGCATTGGGAAAGACATTATTATCTTTGGAAACTAAAATGCAACCGTGTCCCTTGTTCCTTGCCAATATCTTCCACAACCACATTGTGGGGGCCACTGTCCTCAGTCACATACTAACTTCCTGCATCTGTGGTTATCACCTGCGGCTTGTGACAGCTGCGGTCACCGCCATACCTCCTGCGTGACAACAGGTAGAGAGCGCCAAGGGGTGGGTGAGAGTAAGGCCATCATTATTCATTCATTCATCCAACACCAGGTAGGGTCAGTTCTATTCTAGCTACAGAGATCAAGAAGACATATTCCCTTCCTCTGAGGATCGCTCTCAAAAAAAATAATAATAGAAATGTTTGGAGACCTAAAATTCCTTCTAGTTATTCAGTCTATTTTTCTCGAGTTTTAACGTGTATTTAAAATCGCTTGAGGATCACATTAAAATGAGATTCTGATTCAGTAGGTCTGGGGTGGAGATGAGGAATTGCTTTCTCTGGAGCTCACAGGAGACCACATACTCGGCTGGAGACATCATATGGTGTTTGTGTAATTACGATCTCGTTTGATCTGCCTGAGAATGCTGGGAGCAGATAGAGAAGGGCCCTCGCGACCCTTTCACAGATGAAATCAGAGTCTGGGAGAAATCAGCGATTTCCCCCAAGGGTATCACACGTTCTAACCAGATGCATTTATTTCCACCCGCACCCCAAACCCCCAACTTAACAGCTCTACATGCCACAGGACCCCAAGCCCCCAACCTAACGCCCTGCTTGCCGCCTACCCAAAGCGGCGGGTGAGTCACAGCGCTCGCTGTGAGGGGACCGGGCCCGCTGTCCCCCGGGTGCTGTCCGCAGCCCCGCCGCGCGTGGGCACCAGAGCGCTCCCCTCCGTGACTGGTTCGGCTGACCGGCACGCGTCCGGGCCCGGCGCCGTGGAGAGCGGACCACAGGGAGCAAAATAAGAAGAGAAGTCTAGGTTTTCCCAAGCACCGATCACCTCCGGGTGCTGGTCACTTCGCCGTGTCCCTGCATTCCCCACAGGTGATGCGGCATCATCCCGCCGAGAGCGGTCAGCAACGCCGGCGGGAGCCCCGAGCACAGGTAGGACAGAACGCATGTGCTCCCCTCAGGCAGCTCCTCCGCCGGGGCTGACCGTGTGGGCAAGAGTCTCACTCGGGCATCACTCGTTCATTTCACGCTGTCTGAGGCACACATGTGCCAGCACTGAATGAGAGAAATAGAAGCAGGGCACATTCTGTCCCTGCAGGAATGCTCAGAGAGGGCGAGCAAGCCGCCAGATGTCACCCCACTGAGAAGCACCGTGCGGGGGAGGGGGGGTGTCCAGCCTGGCTCCGGCCTCCCAGGGAGCCTGCGTGAGCCCAGGCAGCAGACACCTCCCCCCTGAGAGACTGAGCAGGTTGCAAGGGTGCAATTACGCGTCCGACCGAATCTGAAGCCATATAATAAATGTGATGCGGGCGGCCAGGAATGCGGCCCTGCTGGAATGCTGCAGGGGGGCCGGGCGTGGGTGGGTGGGGCAGCCCGTGTGCCCAGCCCCCACGCGCTCCCATCACATCACCCCTGTTGTGATGATTGGCGTCGCGGCGTCAGCGTCCTGCCAAGTGATTACCCCTCTGTTCTTTGCCACCCCACCATCTTAAGGGCTGGGTGTCTTGTATTCTCAGGTAGGCAGATGCCCTGGGTACACATACTGTGCCTGCCACCACACAGCAGGGGTTCATCCTGGGCTCCCAGATCCCAGATCCCTGCGGCTACCAAGCTGGACACAGAAGGAGAGCAGAAGGAACCCGTCGACAGATTAGCTGAGCCCACCTCAGCAGACCACCAGCATTGGCCCTCATGGTGCCGACACTTTCAGAGTCTTCCAGGGGAAATGTGGCTCGCTCTGCCCCCAGGGGTCAGCCCTTTCTGGGCTTATGCGTTCCAGAGTTGGACTGTGATCCAGCTTGGCAAAATAGCCTTCCTTCTGCCATTTTTCCAGTTCTGTGCTGGGGACAAGGGCTAACGATAAACCCATATGTTAATCCCTGCTTCCAAGAGAGAGATCAGGCACGAGCCTAGAAAACAGGCAGGTACACCGCACAACACTTCCCAAGGGCCTTCGCAAGCCCAGCACGGAAAGCAGCAGCTGGGCCTTGGGGAAGGAGAGTCCTCCCAAGGCATTCCAAGGAAGTGACTCCCCCACACTGCATCCTAGAGAAGGAGTAGTTTATCCAGAAGAAAGGATGGAAGAGAGTCCTAGGCAAGAGGAACGGCATGAGAGAAGGCTCAGAAAAAGGGAACATGACATATGAGGGAGGAACTCAGTGAGGATGAGGCTGGAGGACTGGGCAGGACCCATGTTAGACTGAGTCAGTGAGACTGAGATCTGCCAAGTATGGAGGACGAGGTGGGAGCGGGAGACGAGGAGGCTGACAAACCCGCCAAGGGGTGATTATAGGCCTCCAGAGGAGAGATGATAAAGATATGCTGCAAGGTACAATTTCAGCTAAGACCTAAAAGATAAGGTCAGACCAACCCCACCAAGACCAGAGAGAAGACTGTTCTAGAGAGAGAAACAAAATATGCAAAGTCCCCAAGGAAGAAATTTGTATGGCTCTTTAGAGGAGTAGAAAGGGAGGGAGGGAGGGAGGAGAGGAAAATGTGAGCCCTGTGGGATCTGAGAGGTAGGCAGAGACAGACGTGACCCGTCAGTGAGGCACATGCCTGCACAACCTCACAGGAAGTCTTTGGAGCATTTTTTTCACTGTTCTTACAATGTTATCTTTATTTTCCCAAATTATGTTTATTGAGGGAAAGGAGGTTTGCATCTTTGTATCTGCTCCAGGAATTTGAACAGCCGATTTACATGCTCATATTGACATTTATTTTTAGAACTTCTCCAGATTATCGTGCAGGTAGTGGACTGAAGGCAACAAGAATGGAAAGAGAGAGAGCAGACAGCGACGTAACCAGGCAAGAATAACAACACCTGGGTTAGGAGGATGATGGCCAAGGACAGCCGTGAGCCAAAGGGGAGAAGGTAGAAGAGACAAAAATAACTGTTGGTAGGTGAGGGGAGGAGAGGGGAGGAGTGAGCCCTGTCTCATTGGCAGGCTCAGCTAAATGTCCAGGGGCGCCAGGTGCTGAGAGGGGAAGAAGGCCTGTGGGTGCAGCCATATTGGGGTTAGGGCACTGGCAACACAAAAGTCAGGAGTTCTGCTGTGAATGTTTTGTTTGTGATTTACATATCTAAGGGGGGGCTGTAGGGGAGCAGGGTTAATGCAGGTTTCCCTTTCTGGCTAGAGACATGAAGCTGAGCGTCTTTAACATAGAGATGGCATTTGAAAATATGGGGTGGGGAGTTACCTAGATAGAGTGGCATAAAGAAAAGGGAAATTCAGGGCCCAAAGTTGGGGTCCCAAATTTCCAAGCGAGAGAAGAGGAGAAAATTGAGGAGTCATGTCCTGTGAGACTGAGTAAACAGAGACTGGTTTCAAAGAAGCCGAAACAAAGGGGGAAGCTGGCGGATGTGTTTTAAGAAGGAAAAAGTGGCCTGATTTTGCAGAGAGGGCAGGTAAAATGAGGTCTGAAAAGCAGCCTCTGGTTTGACATCCCTGCCCTCAGGAGCACAGCTGGCACTCAGCGGAGCTTCTTTCTGGCCACGGCATAAGGCCTGTGAGTAAAAGCCGAGTGAATGGCCCGCGGGATAGAGTCCAAGGGTGACAGGCTCAGAACAGTTTTGGCTCCCAAGAACCACTGCCTCTCCCTCCTCATCCTCCTTCCTCCGTGACAGACTGCTAGTCAACTGCTGCTTTATTAAAAATTTAGATTCGGCTTTGGAACCTCTCAGCTCGAGACAGGCAACCAAGTCATTGGGGATGACCGTATCTGCTCTGAAGATTCGGGGCAGGACTTTATATGGCCTGTTCGTCCATGGAGCCTCTTTAGGCCAACTATAGGGTTACCCATAGACCCTGCACAGGAAGTCCTGTTTAGATGGGGTTTGCACCAGATGATGGCTAAGGTGCCTCAGAGTCCATGGTTCAGAGGGGTTCTCGGGTGCTCACAGCTGCTGCAAGCACAAAGAGAAAACTCCAGCCCGGCGTCAGTGGATATGAGTAAACTACACTTCCTTAAAGCTTCCTGCTATGCATTTCCTTTCCCGCTTATCTTCATCGGCCTCCTGAAATGCCTTATCTGCAAAGGTATGATTC
The DNA here is from genome assembly GCA_004024925.1 of Scalopus aquaticus. Lineage (NCBI taxonomy): Eukaryota > Metazoa > Chordata > Mammalia > Eulipotyphla > Talpidae > Scalopus > Scalopus aquaticus. Next base: position 14,731 of record PVIJ01008513.1, read on the forward strand.
TGCTCTAAATCTCTGTCTATGAACACAATTACCATTTCTGCTTCTTGCACAAGGTAAAATGAATCACTGCATGCAAGACATTAACTTAACTCATCCACCCAGCCCTAGGCAGACTGGCTTCACCTCCAAGCGAACACTCCCCCACACAAAGGGAAAGCAGAAGGTTTTATTCCTAGTCCAATGTGCTTAGCATAATGGAGAGACATCTGCTGCAGACAGATCTTGGGTCTTTGGGGCCTGAATACTTTACATTTATTCCTCTCCGCCGCCGGAGGCTCAGGAGTCCATTTGCGGACTTTCCACCTAACGCCGCCTCGCAAGCTAATGACTCGCCCGCGTAGCTCTCAGATTGCGCCCCCTCCATCCGAACTGCAGAGGAAGAGGCAGCTAATTCGCCATCAGGAGCCTCCCTGTACCCGCCATCCCCTCTCACTGTGTAAACTACTTCAGCAAACACGCACTGTGGCCAGATTCACTGCTGTTTTCCAGAACAGAATCTAGCGGGATGGCCAGAAAGAAGGTACAGTCCTTTCCCGCCTGGGCTCGGAAGTTCCATGTGTTCCTCTGAAGCAACATGCAAAACGCTGCGTGTCTGGGCTCAGGTGTGTGGCTGTGTCTGTAATTTCCATCCGATTCTGCATGCAAACGGGTTCGAGGTCGATGGGACTCTAAAGGCAGCTGGGCGCTCTCTACCTTCGCCCCAGTCACACACGGACCCACTGCCAGGGTTTGTCTGTTTATTCTCCCTAATTGCTCAAGATCTAGTCCTTATTCCGAACCGCCCTTCTCTCATTGGGCGACTGGAAGCGCCTCCTCGCTGTCCCCCCGGGGCACCCTTGCCCCCCTCCAATCTGGTCTCCAAGCAGATACTAGCACATATACTTGAATCTCTAACCCAGTCTCTTCAATCCTTTGTTCAGAGCCTTTGAATGTCTTCTTGATCGACAACGGCAGCCACGAAGTGAGACATGATGGCCGGAACAGAACCACCGCGCCATCCGCCTCCTCTGCTCTGTCATCAAAGTTCTCTCAGGTTTTTACTTCTCCTTTTGCGTCCTGCCAGGGGCTTGCGCACATCCCACCTGGGAGTCTCCTCCCTCCCTCCACCCTATTTATCACTTCTCCTGGCTCCTTGCCCTCACCAGGCTCCCCAGGGCAGTCCCCATTGTCAAACCTCACAGCTCCAGGAGTTTCCTCAGTCTTTGCCGGAGCTAGGACTGCGCAGGCTTAGCATGACCCCTTCGCATTCCCTCAGTAAAGAGACATATTTTAATGAGTTACTTGATTTAATTTAAAAGCATGTTAGTAATTCACATTAGAGCAAATCCCTTGGATAGTTACAAAAAAAGCAAATCCCATATGTAAACCTAATAGGACTATTTGGCAGCTCACTGGGACCTTGGTGGCCATGTGCTTCTGATACGGTGAACATGTTCTAGGAGGAATATGATTCCACTGTAACACGGGCTTGCCGAACTCATTTTCATTTATATTGACCACTAAAGAAACCCATGAGACCGTCATCGATACCAGGCATTTTCAAGGGTGAATTCTACTCTATGGCTTGTTGCAGTGACTCTCTGAGGCCTGCAGAAGATGAGGGTCTGGTGCTGTTGTTTCTCCTGGGCCTTTAAGAAGGGCGGGGTGGGCAACCTTGATCCACGGAGCTACAGTCTGGGCTCCACAATCTCATTCCATCCTGTGGCAGCCCCTGAGTTAGACATCACCTTACTTCCTAGACGAGCAAGCTGAGACTCAGCTCAGGAGGTGATTTGCTCAATGTTACCCAGCACACAGGTGTCAGATCTGGGTGTCAAAGGTGGGTCTTTGCCCCTGGGGTCCGTGCTCCATGGCCTAGCAATTGTGTCTGCAAATCTGGCCCCAGCCCTTTGAAATGCTGAAGTGTTCAGTGGACAGGAAATATGCTTTTCTGCACCCTGACCTCAGGGAACGGCTCACCAGCTCAGGTAAGCACAGAAGGCAGGAGGCAAGGCAGCGAGAACACCTGAGCGCCCGCCTGTGCTTCCAGAATTCCGACAGCCGATGGTGAAAACTCAGGGCTGATGGCCTGACCTCCAGCCTCCCAGGCAGGCGCCTATGTGGAGAGAAGGTCATAAAGAGGAAAATAGTAAAGGTCACCTTAGAGTGATGGATGGACGTAATTAATGTTATTGACAATGAAAAGTGTGTCACTGACAAGATGAGTCAGCACGAGCTGGACGTGTGCTGTGTGCAGTCTGCTGTTGCCCAAATACAAAACAAAAAATAAAACAAGCAATTTCTTGTTTGATGCATACAAACTTCTGGGTTAACACCACCATATAAAAAGTAAAAAAAAATAAAAGCAGGCTGTGCATTATGGTTCCCGGTGTGTAGGCATGTGCACACACGTGTATGTGCACACTCATACTCACACGTAATTCTGCACTCATCATTCCCGTGTAAGAGTTTTATTTCCCCTTCAAGAGGTTTTATTTTAAGAACATGTAACATAAACTCTACCTTCTTAGCAAATTTTAAGTATGTCATACAATCCTACTAACTATCGAAGCTGTCTTTAACACAGGTTCTTCCCCTTTAAGTCTTTTTTAGAGGACTTTTCATCTCAGCCTCTGCTGGTTTAGTTCATGTATTTAAGGCTGCCAGGATATTCCAGGTGCCATTTTCATTCTCTGCTCACTGGGAAAGCCTCGGAAAGGGCCTTAACATTCAGGTCTCCCATCACTCAACTCCACTTTCCCTCCCAAGATCGCCAGCTCTAGCACCTTCTCTAAATACCCAAATCCTCCTTGTCATTTCAGAAGCGGTTTTGCCCACCTGTGACCCTGCCCTAGCCTCAGAATCAGAACTGCAGGTCGTGAAGGGCATGACCTGTGGCAGGCCAGTAAGAAGCTCAATAGCCCCCCCAATTTTAGTTCACAACGCCTCTCTTCTAACATGGCAACCCCGCATCTGGCACGCGAGTCCTCCCCCCGCAGTTCTGGGCTCGCTTCTCCTGCGCCCTCGGCGGAGCGCAACATCATGCATGGTGTCCCCTCGCTCCCCTTCTCCCTCAAAAGCTCAGAAAATTACTTGCCACAGGACTCACTGGATAAGTGAGAGCATCTGAGCAGCAGGTCCAAGGGAAGCCTGAGAGCAGCGTCCTTATTTTGCACTCTCCTTGCCTCACATATTGTTTTGAACAAAGCCGGTGCTCAATAGATATTAACTAGCTGAAGTTCTAGTGAGTCACATAGTGCTGTTAGCTACAGATGCTCTGTTAATGCAAGTATCCCTTGGAGTGTTTTTTATACGACATCCGTGAGGATCACTGTTCATCACAAACGTGTCCTGTTCCACGTGACGGCTGGTACCTCCTGAACACAGAAGCAAGCTGATCACTTGATAACACAAAGATTTTACCCGACTGCAAGAGGAGCGTGAGGAAAACTAGGTTCTGGGCTGAACAGATGCTGCTGAGTCAAATTATCGGAAAGTTAAAAAATTGCGTAGGAGGGGCCCCCCTGGTAACACAACCGGTTGAGTCTCAGCACTATGAAGCTATCGCAGCCACTGCAGCACGAGTTCGATCCCTGGCCAGGGAGCTTCCCACATGGTGCAGCAGACCTCTCCTGCCTCGCCCGCTGCTCCCCTCAGCAGTGTACTTCAGTCGATCTGCCTGTTCTGTTCCCCACTCTGTCTCTGGTGAGCCCTCTCACCCCCACACCTCTGGCCTACACCCCAGTTCTTGTATGCAGAAATAAATAAATCTTTAAAAACTTATATAGGATGATCACTGCTACAGCATCAGACTAGAAAGGACAACTCAAGGGATCTGTTTCCTGTTGCCAGAGTCAGCTGGCCCTTTTGAGCCCTTAGTCTTGACCTTTTGAAATTAATGCTGATGATAACAATGGCTGCCGGCTTTGGTGCCTCACTTTGTGCAGATGCTTACTAAATCCTTCTGAGTGTGAGCCTATTAAATCCTCTGAGTAGTCCCATGAGGAAAGAACTGCCATTTTATTCCCAATCCGTAACCCTACTTGGAGATTAAGCTTCAGATTTGCATTATTTTTTAGAAAGGTAATGTTGGTTTACAATTCTGTGTATGATTTAGGGGTACAGGTTCTCACCTCTTCAGATGTATGTCCCCACACCACACCCACCACCAAGGCCCCCATCATCCTCCGTCACAGTCCATTGCTCCCCACCCTTACTTCTCACCCACACACCATCCCCCTGCAGTAATCTCAGTTCTACAGTCCAATTTCTACGGTCTGTTTCTTTAAATTCCTCATGTGAGTAGAATCATCTGGCATTTCTCTTTCTTTTTCTCACTTATTTCCTTAGACTTATCCCCTCCAGTTTTGAACCATGATATTACAAATGGCAAGATTTCATCTTTTTGGATTACTGACTAGTATTCTATTGTGCATAAACCACATCTTCTTAATCCACTTATCTGTCCTTGGGCAGTTAGGTTGTTTCCAGAGCTTCCTTTGTAAATAGTGCTGCAATGAACATAGGCTATGTCCCAATCTTTGGGTTGATACCTGGGTGTGGAATTCTTGGATCATATATTAGATTTATTTTTAATATTTTGAAAAAAATACTTATTGTTTTCAATAGAAGCTGCCCCAGTTTGCATTCCCATCAATAGTGTACAAGAGTTTCTTTTTCCCCATACCCTCACCAACATGTCTTGTTTCTGGCTTCTTTTGAGATGGGCTATTCTCACGGATGTGATGTGGCATCTCATAAAGCTCATAGATGAAAAGGCCACAGCTTACATCCTACTCAGTGATGAAAAATTAAGGCTTTTCCTCTAAGATCAGGTACAAGACAAGGATGTCCACACTCACCACTACTACTCAACACAGCTTCTACAAAGGTTTCCTAGTCTTTCTCCCTGGCAAGAACATGGCCACCTTGAGTCTCCTCCCAACCACACTCTGAAAATCAACATTTCTCTATGTTATATCCATGAGATGACCAGTGACTCTTTCCCTTCATGATCTCTCTCTCTCCCTCCCCTCTCTCTCTCTCTCTCTCTCTCTCTCTCTCTCTCTCTCTCTCTCTCTCTCTCTCACACACACACACACACACACACACACACACACACATAGCTGTAGGCTGAGTTTGACAAGTAAATACTAACATCCATTGGAAGACAATTCTAATACTGCTTCAATTGTTCCAGATAGTTAAAACTTAAATTTGTGAATATCTTCATATAAAACAGCAAAATAATGCCAAACCTGAAAAAAAAAAAAAACAGAAAAGAAAATCACAGAATCTCACTCAGTAAAGAATATCTAGATAAGCTGCTGCTTGATCCACACTGTTTAAAAGAACAGCCACCCGGAGGAGCAAGTGCCAGTGAGTGAAGGAACGCAAGTCGATTTGTTTTCGTCTAATGGCCAGGAATGTTATCATACAAGAAAATTAGAAGAGGACATGAACTGTCTGCTAAAATCCTGCATTGCACCTTACTCAGCAGCTTAATCTACTATCAATCATTCTAAATACTTTTTCATTGTTTTTTAGGAACATTTACAAGTTTTTTGGCTCTGGGCCCACACTGTTTTTCCCTTTCTAAAATACATACATGGCTTTGCCAACCCTTAATCTATTGAAATGTCCATCTACACAGAGCTCGTTGCCAATATAGATGCAGAAAAAACCCTCACTGCCAATGTCTAATGGAGGTGACCAATTACAAAAGAGTAAAACATAACCTTTCCCGTCTATGAATTTGAATTTTAAAACCAAAAATCCTTTTACCGGAAAAAAATTTCTGAAAAAACTCCTTTAGGTCTGAAATCATCCCAACTCAATGTCAGTGCTGTGATTATCTAGCATTGTGTAACAAAATGACCCCAAAGAGTCCAAGGATTTATTCTTGTTTCTCTTGGTCCCCTGGGGCTGACGTAGCTCAGTAGCCTGGTTCCCCTGCGGGGTCTCCGTGTGGTTGAAGTCGGTGGACAGTTGACCTTCACCGACCTAAAGTCTGTCTGGCTTGCAGGTACAAGGCAGCTCACAGGGCTGGCCATGATCTGGGCTACTGGCAGGGAAATTAGTAGGGACTGCTCCCCAAACATTCTTTGCAACTCAAAAGTCAATGTTCTCACAGAGGCAAGCCCAGGGACTCTATAAAGCACAGTGGCCAACATCTGGCTGCAGCAGCCCACTGTCAGCCCCATCATATGCTCGACAACTTAAAACACATCACAAGGGCCTCCATGGTGGCACAACGGGTTAAGCACAGCGCAGCACTGTGGAGCTGTCAGCAGTTGCGGCACGAGTTCGATGCCCTGCCCAGCCAGGGAGATTCCCACATGGCGCAGCAGACCTCTCCTGCCTCGCCCACTGCTCCCCTCAGCGGTGTATTTCAGTCGATCTGCCTGTTCTGCTCCCCACTGTCTCTGGTGAACCCTCTCAAAACCCCACGCCTCTGCCCTGTGCCCCAGCTTGTGTGCATAGGTAGATAAATCTTAAAACAAACAAACAAAAAAACACATCATGAGAAGCTGTTTACACTCGTGGAGGAAGCCGGTGCCATTTAGAAGGCTGGTTCTAGTTCAGGGCAGAGACCTGTGGCCTTCATCAGTGTCATCCTTGGAGCCTCTCTGAGTATCCGGCTTTGAGTTGGGATACCTGGAACCCCAGCTGAGTGGATTTGGCACCTGTCTGAACATCTTCTCTAAAACAGAGTCAGTGTTATCCATCTCACAAATTTATGGTGAGATTCGAAAAGGTTAGCCTGTGGGAAGCACTTTGAACACTGCCTGACCTGCGGGGACAGTTCATGAACGGCACTTGTTACCACTGCCATTCACAACATCGTTGTTTTGCAGTGAAAAGAAAGGTTGCTTTGGGGGAGAGGAGACAATCATTTTGGGATTTTGCACATCTGCCTAAGATGCTCTCATGCATACGTGTCTACACTGCAGGGAAGCATGGTGTTGTGGGAAGCGTAGGCGTGAGGATAGCTGGAGGCTGATAAATCGCGCTGATGGCCTCCATTCTTCCTCACCCACCCCCAATCTCTTTGCTGAGCAACATCGCGGGCGGCTTCCCTGAGCGAGCCCGGACGTGCTCACGTGTGACCACAGATTGACGACAGCAAACCCAGAGTGCAGGATGCCTCAAGACACCACTGAGTCAGGTCTGCCAACGACCTGTGGGCCGAAGTCCACTCTCACCTGCCAGGACGGAAGGGGCCTCACGAAAATGCCCTCCAGGAGCTTCCTGACTTGTATCAAGTGGGCCAGAGAAGAAGCAGATGGAACCAGGGAGCCTCTGGGGCCCAGCGCTCCGATCTCCCGGCCCAGCCCCTCTCGTGTCTGCACAGGAGAGGCCAAGGGCAGGCGTGGCGCTGCTTGTGACCGGGCAGGAGCCCCAGCTCTCTCTCACCCTGTGACCCGAACAGGTCACTGCAACCTGCTTGTCCCCCTCAAGTGGGCAGGGGTGGACATGAAAATCCTTGCTCTCAAAGGGGGAGGAAGGAGAATGGATGGGAGCACCACAGTGGCGGTCTCTGTGCTCTGGCGGTGGGCGAACTATAGAGGCCACACCTAAAGCGGGAGATCCTGCACTGTCAAAATCTCATCAAGGCATAAAACAATGGGGCTTCATTCATAAAATCATTAATATTAAAAAACTCAAAAAAAATTAAAAATTGGGGCCTCCCTGGTGGCCAGGGGTTAAAGTCTCAGCGCTATCAAGCTATCTCCAGCCACTGCAGCATGAGTTCGATCCCGGGTCAGGGAGATTCTCACATGGTGCAGCAGACCCCTCCTGTCTCCCTGCTGCTCCCTTCAGCAGTGTTTTTCAGCAGATCCGCCTGTTGTGCTCCCCACTCTCTTTGATGAATCTTCTCACGCCCTGCACCTCTGGCCTACACCCCAGCTGTTGTATGCAAAACTAAATAAAATAAATCTTTAAAAAATTAAAAATTAAAACTCTCCATGTTCTGTTTCACTTTAAAAAAGCTTAATGAACACAGGACACTCAACGAAGACTTTCAGCGGCCCCCAACGGCTCACCAATAAATTCCCAACTCTTTCGCTGGACATTCAAAGGCCTTCCAAGATTTTGAGCACTTTCTAGCCTTAAGCCATCCACCTTCCATGTTGTACTAGGGCTATTTCTGCAGGAATCTTATCTTGACTACTGAATTGTGAGCTTCTTCAGGGCGGGGATTAGGAGTCAGCCAGCATTTATCAGAAAGCCCGGCTTAGAGCAACCACTTAGTGTATTTTTGACTTGGTGCTGAGATAAAGCATGAAACAGCCCTGAGATGTGGCAACAGCCATGTGTCTGTGACAGAAGAGCCCCAGGCATGGTTCGAAGACTGAGGCATTGGCTCGGTCCTTCCCTCGGAGTGACCCTGAGATGTCATTGATTCACCCCAAGTATCAACATCCCTAGGGGTAGATGGGAGTGATACCATCAACTGTTCTAATCATCGAGGGAAAAATGAAATTGCAAACAGAAAGGAAAACAATGCAAAGAGAAAGCACTTTATATTCAAACCCCACCCTCAAAGAACCAGGGCGCCACCCCAGACCTGTGACACAGCAGAGTTTATCCCTCTTTCTCTACACTCAAGTCCATTAAGTCTGCCGTGGCAAAAACAAAGTTGCACTTGTATTTCAACAAAACGTCTAGTCTTCACTAGATGAGACCCACGTGGTTCCACTAGGGCCACGTGGCTTCTCAGTGACACCCACAGGAGCCAGGTGATTTGCACCTGCCACTTGTGAACCAAACACTACAGCACATCTCAGGAGGGCAGAAATAAAGGGCATCTGTCTTGGCAACACCGGGCTGTGTTTGGCTGCTCAGATGACCTGGGGACAGGACGCACTGGGATCGCTCCGGACCTTGATATACAGATCTCTCCACATGGCTGTCCAAGCGATCCAAAGCTCCAAGGAGCGTGCACTAAGGCAAAACCAGCCAAGAAGTCCCCACGTGGAAACTTCCCGGTAACCCACACAATGTGGCACCACTGTGGAAATGGAGATCCGCGGGACTCTTAACCCTAAAACCGGGCTCACCCGCGGTCCAAAACTCTTCCTCCACTGGAGATTCCACAAAGGAGAAAGCCTCTGTCTCTCCAAGGAGCCTTCCACTGCTGGGAGAGGCTGCAGGTGCTGAGAAAGGCGGAGCAGGCTTGGGAGTGGCGTGGGGAGCTCCGCCTTCTGCCCCGGGGTGCTTCATTCAGGTTTTGCAAGAACCTTGTTGAAAGCACCCCATTCCCTCATGGGCCCTCCTCTTAACTGCCCCTGAAGTCCCTGCCAGCAAAAGAAGGGGTGATCCAAAAGAGTCTAGTCATCTTGCTTAATGGCCATTCATTCACACGCCTCCACTATCACACCCCCACCCCACCCCCACTTCACCCAGCCCAGCAGGCCTTGATACTCTGGGTGCCCTTTGTCCGCCAGGGAGCAAAAGAAGCAGTTGCTTCTTGGGGGCAGTGGGGCCAGAGCCGACCCCCAGTCAGTTAACATTGCCTTTGACCTACGCCAGCCTGGAACTCTTGCATTCAATACTTAACGCTTCCATATGGTTTCCTCTACGAGAGCAAAAAAACAATGTCCCAGGGAGAAGATTCCTACCTTAGAAGCCATCTGGCCAACTGCCTCATTTTGTTGTTGTTTACTCATTATTATATTTTCATATTGAGGCATTGCTGGTTTACAACACCGGCTGTGATTGAGAGATCTAGGTTCAGCTGGATGTCACCACACCACGTCCACCTCCAAAGCCCCCGTCACACCCACCAGAGTCCACTGGGCCAGCCCCTTTGCTCCCCAATTCCAGCCTTATCCTCCAGTGGCTTCAATTCTACAGTCAGATTTCTCAGGTTTGTTTCGGTTTATTTTGTATGTTAACTTCCTTTGCTTCTTTACATTCTATATGTGGGTGAAATCACTCTGCACTCTTTTCTGACTTGCTCCACTCTCTCCAGTTCCATTCATGGTGTATGAAATGCAGGAGTTCAGCCTTCTTCCTGCTGAGTGGTCGTCCAACTGCCTTGCTCCGAAGATAAGGCAGAGGCCCAGGAGGGTTAAGGCACTTGCCCAAGTTCACCCAGCAAATTAGCAGCTGAGTAAACACAAAAAAAACAAGTTCCCACCACTCCCAGCTCAGCCCAATTCCCAGTGGCTGCACTCAGCTCCCAGATGCTTAGTTATATTTAGCAAGGATTGCTGGGCCCCAGAACACCTCCCTGGGCTTTCCACTGGGGGAAAAACAGCAAGGAGGATGCGAGCTATACTCGGAATGCTCTCTGGGCCTAGACAGACAGGCAAAGGTAACCCTGTGGAATCAGGGCTTCAGGGGAGGTTTGCTCAAGGTGCTGGGGAGACCTGCAAAGAGAAACTCCCTTAAGGAGATTGGCTGGAGGGGACTCGGCAAAAAGATGGCCACTGGGTGTGATGTAACAAGAGGACAGGGGATGTATGTGCCTCGAGTCACACTCTAAGACCCCTGAGGAGGTTCTAGATTCTAACCCGTCTCCAGGGACAGAACAGTGGGAGATGTTAGATCGTGGGTGGACTTTACATCACGGAGACGGACGAACTTTGTGTAGTAGGCGGTGGGCAGTGCCCTGGGCGAGGCCTGCTGTAACGAGTGCAGCCCGGGCAGCTCAGACATCAGACATGAACTCTCAGGCCATCCTGGAGGTTGGAAGGCCCAGATCCAGGAGTCCAGGGGTTGACTCCTTCGGAGGACTGTGGGAAAGAATCATTTCGTGCCTCCCCAGCAGCTGGTGCTTGGTGGCCACCCAAGTGCAGATACTAGCGTTCGGAATGCCAGCAGGAAGGAGATTTTTCTGCCACAGGATTTCAAAGGATCTGCTAAGGGACCTTTAGGATCTCCAGCGACCTGCTGGAGCCGGAGAAAGACTCCCCCTCCTCTCTGCCCTCGGCACTGGGTCTGGACATCCTCCCCCTACCTGGGCCTCGTTCTCTCCTCTGTGCCCTCCCACAGGCCTCCAGCTGTCCGCCTCTCTTCTTGGCACGCTGGGTCTTTGCCCACTGATCACTTCCTTCCTGGCCTTTGTTCTGTCTCAGCGCTTGCCTTATCAGCCAGCCCTGAACCATCTCCTCCCAGCCCCTCCCACCCCACCCCACGATGGACGTCCAACCTTGGCAGATCTGGCCTCCTCCTTCAATCAAAGAAAAAGGAGACACGAGCACAATCAGCCAGCAGTCAAGGTTTTGTTGCTCCATGTACAGACTGAAGATCAACTAACAGAATTCAAGGCATCTTCTAAAAAAATGTCCGCTCCCGGCAATTTCTCACAATAATAAGTGGGTCTCCACAGGGTGGGAGAGAGTCTCTGCCCACCATCTCCCCTCTGCAGGTGGCTATTCTGGTTGGAAAGGTGAAGGGAAAGCCTACCACGTCCCGGTGCTGGCCCATTTAGAACTTCTATTATGAAACCGAATTGCATAAGCTGTAAGAGAAAATAAGTTATATTCTCAGGAACAAATTCTAGTGAATCAGCTCATTTTAGCCTCACATCTTCATCTGTCTCTGAAGTGGCTTATTTAAATTTTAATAGAACATTCGATGTGGGGCTCCAACGGAGGGAATGAAAATAACACTGTTTATCCCCAAGATAAAATTGTGTCAGGAGCAAAAACAAAAAGAGAGAGAGAGAGAAATACGATGCTAATTTCTTGAAAACAAACCTCCTATGTCCCACTTCGTAGGGACTGGACAAAGCAATATAAAGTCTATTGTACTGAACAAAAGCAGCAGTGGTACATTTAGAGTCTCACTGTCCCTTTTTATGTGGCTTTAAAAAAAATCAAAGAAAAATTTTCCTTTGGGGGAACGTGAGAAAAGCTTTGAAAACAAGGTTTTGCCCCATCATGAGGCCATTGCAGGGGACATGAAATAGGGCTGCAGGCGGGTCTTTTGTGAGCTTGGGAGGGAAATCGAGACCTGGTCTCAAAGGCCAACTTCATCACCAGCCGTGTGACTCGGCCGCGGCCCCAAACAGGCTGCAAGAGCAGATCACCCGCTCTGCTGGAGGGGCACTCACAGCTGCTCTGGTGACAAGGATGTGAGATGACATCAGCAATTCCTGGCTCCCTCCGGCCATCCAGGGTGTCCTCGCCACGCCCCTCGTGTCCTCCACACCAGGAGCTGGCAAACTACAGCCACAGGCCAGGCCTGGCAGCTCCCTGGGCGTGGAGGAGGCCTCTGTGAGAGGTTGCCAGGCCTGTCTGTCTCCCTGGTCTCCCCGCCCCCACACACCCGCATCAGAGCTGAGCAGGTGCAGGGAATGGTGTGTCCACAAGGCCTGACCGCTCACCGCCCAGCCGCCGGTCAGGGAAGGCCTCCGACCTGTGCTCCCACAGTGGAAGGACGTGGGAGTCATCTCAGGCAGACCCGTCCAGCTTCAGGCCGATGTCTGCTCTGCCACATCGTTCTATGGCTTCTGTCTCCAAAAATCCCGCTAACGTCTGCACCCTCTCCGTGGCCACAGCCGCCCCAACCCATCCGTGATGCTGGGTGACATCAGTCTCTAAGAAAGCGCCCCGCAGCTGCTCTGTCCAGCCCATCTCTCTCTCTCTCTCTCTCTCTCTCTCTCTCTCTCTCTCTCTCTCTCACACACACACACACACACACACACACACACACTCACTTACTCTTCATCTAGCAGCCAAGGCAAGCTTTTGCATATACAGCCCATGCCAGCTCCCTGCCTAGAAGCACCAAGGGCTCCCCCTGCTACTCGGAAGAAAGGCAAAACCCTGCAGAGCCCAGCAGACTCGGAACCCACCTCCTTAGCCCCGTAGACTTTCGGGCCCCTCCCCACAGCGGCCCTGGGGGCCCAGCGGCCTTCCTTCTACCGGTCTTGCCTCGGGCACCCACATCGGCCTTTCCTGGGGCAGGAACAGACTCTTGCACCCCTCGCCCTCCTCGCCCGGGCACCTGCTGCTCACCTTCCTGCCCACGTCCCTGCGGCCACTGCTCAGGCCCAGCTGCCCCGGCTCACGAGCCCCTGTACACGTCAGTGTCCCCTGCCTTCCACACTCGTGGCATGGATTATGATGGGAAATAAAGCACCTCACGCTTACTGCGTGTATTTATATCTCCCGAGAATGTGCGCTCTCGGGGCAGGTGGAACCAAGCGGTGACCACCTCGGCTCTCCAGCGCGCGCTCGAAGCCTTGCACAGGGCAGGGAGCCATGGTTAAGAGTGGACATCACCGCCAGGCTGCCTGAACTGCAAACCCTCCGATGTGTGAGCAGACCACGCCTCCCCTCTGCATATGTAAAAAGGAAGTGATGAAGTCAGGACAGCAGTACATGAAGGTGTCCGGAGCATTTGACTATTTCGTATACCAGAAACACAACGGTGCTGGGCTCATGTTAAACAGCACAGAAGTAGTTGCTAGTCTGACTCGAGGAGGCTCTCGTCACAAACAAAATGCAGGAGTAATTCATTTTTACCCCCTCCTTCTCTAAGAGAGCATGTTTTAGGAGGACGCTATTAATCTGAAGTTCATATCCACATTCCATTAGCACTAGACACCTAACTTCCCCACACACCACCTGCATTGCACCTCCTATGTGCTTCTGAACATGCTGTTCTCTCATAATTCCCAGTCTCTCCAGTGAATTCTATTCACTGATCACAATTCTTTGCAAATACTACCTTCACCCTGGAATCAATTGTTCCTCTTGCTCCCAGAACAACCAAAAGAAATCAGCTTTCTTTCCACTTGTGTTACAATGCAATGGTTTGGATGGATGGACAGACAGATAAATGGGTGGGTGGGTGGGTGGATGAATGGATAGATAGGCTAGAGGGAGAATAAGCAAGGAAGACAGTGATAGGGAAAGACAGAAATAACTTAAATATTCCTATATTTGATAATGATTTTAGTCATTTGTCTCTGCACAGGGAATATGGAGATCAAAATTGTTGCCACCTCAACATTACCCACTGGCAGTGTTTACACCTTTGGTATAACACCCATGCTATTTTATTTGGATGTTTTAGTAATCTACTTGTAGCTATTTGTATCTTCACCAGAAAATTTTAACCTATGATAGGTCAGGGACCACACTTACTCACCCTGCAACTGCCCAAAGAGCTTATGGTACACAGAAAATGCTAGCAATCTGTTACCAGTGGTTGAATTCATTTCTGTGTCATCAGTGTCAACTGACTCACAACAGGCTTTTGAGCAATGACTTGCAGAACTGCACTGAAATAAAGAGACATCTTTAGCGTTGTTCTCTTGCTGTCTGAACTTAATCCTCAAGCAGCAAAACACCGAACGCAAGAAGTATGGGTGTTGGCACTGAGCCAGAGGGACAGGCAATGAGGGTGCTCTGAAGGCCAATGAGGTCATGAGTTGGAGAACCACTGGGGAAATGGACAGAGCCTGCCAGCTAGAGAGGAAGGTGGGATTTTCAGAGCCCCTCCAACGGTCCAGTCGAAACCCTGGTTCCTGGGCATCTCAGGATTTGCCCTTCGGGAGAGATCACTAAATATCGCAACATTCCCCGTGGGGCTGTTTGCTTCTCTGTGGGTGTGTTCTCCTTACTTCCTAGGCACATGTGTTGGGACCCACCATGTAGCGAGCACTGAAAATGCAGCAACGAAAGTCAGGCTTGTCTGTGGACAGACTCAAGCTGAAAGAGAAGAGAGAGAAGTTCAGGAAGCCAGAAGCTCCGGGGTCGCCAAGAGAATAGAAGTCACAGAGCATGAAATAAATGGCTATGTGTACTCCCCGGTGAAAAGGTGAATGGCAAAAATGTCTGTTGCAAAAATGTTTTGTTCATATGCATTTTTATTGGAAATCACATTAACTAGGAGTGTGTGTGTGTGTGTGTATGTGGTGTGTGTATGCATGTACATCAGTCAAAATTTTAAAGTTGAAGCCATTGGGACTCACAAAGAAAAACAAGAATTTTCTGTGTTTGAATTTTTTAAATAGTATAAGTATGTCTCTTATTTTTATAAAAGTAAGCTTTTCATTTTGAGACTATTTAAATTCACATGTTGAAATAATAACACAGATCCTGAGAGCATCTTTCCCCAGTGTCCCCCAGTGAGACCACCTTACAAAACCGTTGAAGACATCACAGCTAGGGCACCAATGCGGACAAAGTCAAGATTCAAAACATTCCGTCACCTCAAAGATCTCTCCTGCTGTGAATACCTTAATTTTGCAAATAAAAAAACACATTTTTCAGGAAAAAATTTGAGGCCAGAAAACAAAGACTTATTTTGAGATAACATTGATTTACAGCATTGTATATGATTTAGGGGTACAGGTTCACACCTCTTCAGACATGTGTTAGCACACCACAAACACCAAGGCCCCCATCAACCTCTACCACTGTCCTCTGGCTCCCTGCCCCCACTCACCCCTCTGGGAACCTCAATTCTGAGGAAATATTTGCAGGATTTTTTTGGTTTAGCGATGCCGGTTCCTTTGCTTTGTATCTTTATAAACCACCTGTGAGTCAATCATCTGGCATTATAAGACTACAAGTTTTATAATAGTTATGTTTTATAAATGATTATGTTTTTTAAATAGTATATATATTAAAGAAAGTATTAAAGAAATTAGCCCCACTAGTGATTGATCTGAGGAAGTGAATATTTGGGGAACTCTGGTGACATCTGCCCTTTTATGGCTGACCAACATGCGGACACCCTTCCTTTTCTGGGAATATCAAGAAAAGTACAAGCAGGGCAAATGCCAAAGGAAGCAAGGTGCTCTCTCCTCTTCTCAGCATCAAAAGTGCCAGCACCAGACTCCACATGACCAAGAGATGCTCACAGCATCTACCACTGGCCTTGAACCTTGAAGGCATGACTTAAAGGCACAGGGGGATGGAGATAACTAGCCAAAGAGGTGGACTCGAGACTACAGCATGTGGTGGTGGCCAGTTCAGAGAAGCTCAAGCGAGCATCCCAGCTACCGCTTGTGTGGTGGGGGGGTAGCTGAGCTTTGCTCCCTTTTGTTCCTGCCTGTTGTCCAAGACTTCCCGTCAATCCTGTGAGTCTTCCCACCTAGCATTCCATTTCGTTCATTTTCTGCTCAAGTAAACCAGAGTTTCTTTTTGTGACCAACCAGGCATGCTGAGAGGTCTAAATACCAACTAGATAGAATTAACTGTGTTTGCATGAATTCTACATTGTCAGGACAATCCCATCAAATGGGCAGTGTCCCAGTAGAGAACCGTTATCTACGATTCCAAAGATTAGAAGCACCTGAAGAATAGAGCTGTTCTTTTTTTTTTTTTAAAGATTTATTTATTTATGCATACAAGTTGGGGTACAGGCCAGAGTCATGGGGCGGTGAGAGGGTTCATCAGAGACAGAGTGGGGAGCAGAACAGGCCGATCGACCAAAATACACTGCTGAGGGGAGCAGTGGGCCAGGCAGGAGAGGTCTGCTGCACCATGTGGGAATCTCCCTGGCCAGGCGTCGAACTCACGTTGCCACTGCCGACAGCTCCACAGCACAGTGCTTAACCACTGCGCCACCAGGGAGGCCAAGAATAGAGCTGTTCTAACTAAGAGGAGTTTTAATAATCAACCAGTCATTCAATCATCTTCTAAGAATGCATACGTTTGCTCACCAAGCGAAAGGATACTGTGAGCCACTGCACTGAAAACAACTGGTGTGTGACATCTCAATGGCATCCTCTGAATAAACAAACCATGATGGTTCTTTGTCATGTGCATGATTTGGGACAGATAAAAACTATTTAGAAGCACAATTGTGTAAATATACCCCCAAATTTCTAAATCTAGGTAATAGCGAAAGTTTTTAAAGGCAAGAAAATATCCCAAAAGAATGTACCCAGAAAACATGTCCACTGGAAGAAGTTTGTTTGTCTTCCTCTCTCTTAATGATTACACTGGTCAACAAATTTTTACAAAAGTCATGTTGCTGAAATAAAATTAGTCCTTGCCTATCAATTTGTATGTGCTCAACATGAATATGACAGTCAAATTCTAAGTTTGGCTCTAGGTTTTTTTGTAATCTGCAATAAATGGATGTTTACATCACGAAATGCATGCCAATAGTAATAGACTTATGGTTAATACCTGTAAAAAATCAAGTCATAGACTACTTCTTAGATTGCTTCGCTTATCTCTTGTACAACTGTTTAGGAGTAGAATAGATGGACGATGGTTTCCATTGTGCAAAAGCACAGCCTTAATACTCAGTTTCGAAGAGTCTAGAAATAGTCTCCATTCTTGTGCATCATGAGTGATGTCTAAGGCATTCATGAGGCCCTCAATACTGGAACAGAATACCAGAGTGCTTTCCTTTCTGAAGAAAGGCTCCAACTGCTGGCGGCGTTTTCAATATAAAGTAATTGTGACATCTTCTTCTAGAAGATTCCATTGTTGGAGTCTTGATAATAGCAATTTTGCCTTGTTCTTGGAGAAGTCCAAATCACGAATCAGGTCATTTAGTTCTTCCTGTGTTAGTCTGTGTGGGGTTGATGATGCACCACAGTGATGCACAACTGCATGATGATGGAACAGGAGAACAGGTCGGCTCACCCTTGTTCTCATCAGATGAATCAAGAGAATATTCTGCTGGAGGATCTGGAATAGGAAGTCCCTCACCATGTGGAACTGGTCTCAATGCAGATGGAATGTTTGGGTTGACTATTCTCGACTTCTTCTGCTTGTTATTCCACCCCACTAGTACCACTGAGGCCCAGTTCTCCCTACTCACGTCTGTATCTCTTTGCCTCTCCAAAGGTAACTTGTCTGGACCTGGCTCTAGCGCACGCCCTCTTTCTTCACGTGTGTTTTGAGAGCGCATCGAAGAGAGCCAGGTGCGTCATCAGCATGTGTACCTGCCGGCACCCAGCACACGGCTCCTCCCTTCTCCATCCCACCACTGCATTTGAATCTCAATAATTACATTTTTATATCCAGAAGTTCCCTTTCTTTTTTTTTTTTAACCAAATCTGCTTGGGTGAGATAGATGCTCTTTCTCCTAACTATTTTTACTCCACCGTGAAATGCTCGCCTCCAAGTCCGGCACAGGTTCAGCCCAAGCACGGGTGCGTCCCTGGGGGTGCTCTGCTCTTTATGCACTTCGGTGAGTTAGAAAAGTTAGTCAGCTCAGGCTAGATTGTATTCATCCTGACTCTTCTACTGAGTGGACATTAAAGGCATAGTGCCACACTGCAAGAGGGTCACAGATTCAAAAAGCTTATGAACCACTGGCCCAGAGAGATCCAGTCCTACCTCCTCGGGCTGTTACAGAATTACAAGAAAATGTAAGCTGGTGACCACAGGCCTTGACGGGCCACCCCCGCATGTGCCCTTGGTGAGATCAAAGCCACCAAAAGCGGGGGGTGGCCTTTGAACAAGAGAGGTGCATGTGACCAGGTGAGTGGGGAGCCGTGCCAAAGCTGTCCCCATGCCTTGATCAAAGATTTGACAGGCCAAATATGTCTACAGATTAGAATTCTAGATCTGCCGGGAGAGGTTCTAACACACAAAATCAACATCATCTAAGAGTCTCCTCGTGACTGACGGAGAATGGCTTTGAGAAATCTCTTCACACTTCGGAGTTAAAAGGTATACAATACACCATGTATAACGCATGTATGCATATATGTATATGTCTATATACACATAGATAACAAGAGAAGAACAAAGGAAAGCTTTGAAGATACACAGATAGACCAGGGAGATTGTACGTATGTTGAGAGCTACCCATCCACGACATATCTCATTTATGTCTGTATTTTTATCACTCATTCCATCTTTCTCGGGCAATTAGGAGTTGTTTTCTGCAGACCTGGCAAGCAGTATGTGACTTGGGGATAGCCCTGAAACATGAAAACCCACAGGTAATTGTTTATTTCCTCTCTCCATACACACACACACACACACACACACACACACACACACACAGAGTTTGACTTTTCATTTGTTGGGGACATGGAGTCCTTGTTTATACTCATTAAAATATGTTAATGAGAACTTTGAGAGAGAAAAATGAGGAAAGGAAAAAGGAGAAAGAGAAAACAGGACGCCTCAAGGAAGTCTACTCTACTTAATAAGCAAGACAGAGCAGAGGCAGACAAACACAACATTGCATTTGTGGTCAAGAGCATATTGTTTGCTCCACTACAGGTGTTTACTTCTCTTTCCCTAGTTTCTGAGCCCATTGAACAATCCTTAGAGGCACGAGCTGGCTTTCAATTCAATTTAGTAAAGTTATCTTGAATTTAGACAAAAGACACAGCACTGAGTATGTTAGGAAACACATATCTCAAGATGATGTCTTTTTTCTTTGTGCCCATGTCCACGAAGGTCAACCACGATCGCCCTCCAAGGGCCCTGGGTAGCTTTCCACCACACGGTGCTTGGCACTGGTAGGTGTTCCTTCACTATTTGCTGAGTGAATAAACAAACAGGTTAGCCCGGCTACCCAAACACAGTTGAGGCTCCCCGCAGTCCTAAGCAGAGAAGGCCCTGCCTCTTTCTCCAAAAACAACTAAAATCTGCAAACCCTCTTCACTAGTATGAATGCCTGTGTTTCCTTTTCTTGAAATATCCCTGTGTGAAGATTCCTCTTACCTCATCTTGAGAGTTGCTTATTTCCCCCCAACTCCCTCCTCTAGTCCTGGCATCTTCTTCTGTTGCACTCTCACTACAGTTATTGAAACACCTGTCACCTGACTCTATCTTTGCAGCAATAGCCAACCTCGGGCCTCTGGGATCGCGTCAGAGGTGAGCCATCAGATTTTAGAAGGGAAACTCCAGCTCATATTAGGGCTCAGTGTTGCTCAGTTCTGACTTTCCACTCTACCCCACTAGGTGTGCACAGAGGGATTGGCATGGCCAGAGCTGTGGGCTTTGGGGAAGAGTACTTAGAAGGAAATGGTGGACTAAAGAAAATTAGACTGGAGGCCGAAAGTTAAAAAATATTCGGTCATCCAAGTGAGAAGAAATGAATGTCTGAGCTTAGCAGGCAATGGGAAGAAAAAGAAAGGAAGAAGAGAGACTTTAGGGGAGGAAAAGGGCCTGGAAAAGAGATTGAATGAGATCCAGGTTCAGTGAGCTCTGGTGAACTAGTGATTTGTAAAGTATGGGCTGGATCAGAGAAAACAGTCCTTACAGATAAGAGCTACCCCAAAAGTGCCATAGAGGTGATAACACAGAAGCTGAGTCCTCTATGCCAGTGGCTACACTCAGGCATGGGCAGGAGGAGGATGAGGTTCCTGGTGGGAGACAGTGGTGGGGAGTACCTGCTGAGAACGACAGAAATGACCTTGGTTCCTGTAGTGTCCTTAGATCGGTAAGAATGTACAAATAGCTGCACACCTGTGTTCACTGCAGCACCATTTCCCATGTCCAAACCGTAGAAATAACCTGAGTGCCCAAGGACAATGGAGTAGACCAAGAAGACGTAGTATAGATACACAATGGAATACTACTCAGCTATAAAAAAGATGAACTCTTACCATTTGAGACACTATGGGTGAAACTGGATAGAATTATGCTAAACAAAATAAGTCAGAAGGAAAAATACAAATACTGATGATTTCACTCATGTAATATAAACAAACAAACAAACAAAAGAACAGACAAAACAAAAGCAAACCTTTGAAATAAGACTGCAAAACTGAGGCTAGCAGAAGGGGAAGGTGGGGGGAGGGGAAAAGAGAAAAGGGAAGATGGGGCCCAATGGATTTTGGTGGGGGAATAGTTGGGGCTTTGATGGTGGGTGTGGTGTGCTAACGTACAGCTGGGCAGATGTGATCCTATGCCCTTAAAACATGTGTTGTGAACCAACACTGCATCAATGAACATTCTTTCTTAAAGACTGGAAGGTCAGAAGGTCCAGTGGGCCTCCACTGTTCTTGTCTGTCCAGCACTAATTTCCCCTTTTTTGGAAACAACGCTCATCTTTCCAGTGGAAACCCAAAGCATTGAAATCAACTGAGCACTCCTTATGCTACTTATCAAGTGAGCAAATTACCCAGACCAGATAAGTTGAGAATTCTATGACCCTGAATTCAGTGATTGACTCAAGTTTGGCCAATTGGCAAAAAAAAAAAAAAAAAAAAATATATATATATATATATATATATATATATATATATATATATATAATTTTAACTATTAAAAACAATGAATTAGATTCAGAGTTCTTTTCCTAGCTAGAGTGTGAATGTATTTTTCCCATTCTTCTACTCCACATACCTACCATTGCAATCAAAGGGATCTTTCTATTGCATTTAATAAAAACCCAGTGCCAACTAGCTTAAGAGCTTAAGTCCAAAAAAGAATTATCTTGATTCCCAGGCCAGTTTCCCTTTCACTATCCCCCACTATCTTCATCATCCTTGCAGAGACTTGGGTCTTATGTAACAGAGACAGTTTATCCATTCTGAGAAGAGATATTGGTTCTGCCAATTACACAACTCTCTTGACATTTCTGCTCTGTTCCCTCTTCACACAATTTTTAAAACATATGATACAAGCTGATGCTTCTCTATATTACACACACATACACCCATGCCTTGGACAAGTGCTACTAGCTTTTATCTGTGGCTCTTGGGTTGTTTTCACAGTTCTCTTTCTTTTCCTGTACTGAGCTTTTTGAGGCAAAAACAAAAGTCTTAGAATTTGGATAGGGGTTAAGGAGGAACCAATACCTCTGTGTGTAGAGCTGAGAAACTGTGCTGAGTTAACACCCATCCCATGTTTCCTGCATTGAAGACACAAGCTCTGCTAGATCCCAGAGCCTGCCTAGGAAACAGTCTCAAAGAAAGTTTCCTCTAATAGTGCCTCCAAATTTAGTGGGAGGTGTATCTATTGCAAGAGTGAGAATTTCATGAGACAAATGGGTGGGTCTCGTGTCCACCTCGCCAACCACAATTCATCCTTGTAGAATTGTAAAGAAGCACATTTAGAAAGTGCTTAGAGTGATTTGAATAGGAATATTTAAATAAGACCAGATTCTTAATACTCTGTTAACTAGACAACTTACACTACCATACTCTTTAGGGAAATCAGAAAATCTCTCTCTCTCTCACACACACACACACACACACACACACACACACACGTACACAAATAACTTGCTAAAGTCAGATTATCTCAAAAAATAAAATTTGAAAAGTCTAGGCTAATCACATAATTAGTCCTATTTCTCTAGCCTTTTACCATTCGCAGAGATGTCACTGACAGGTTCTTACTTGTATCAGGGAGAAAATGCAATATGATTTTTACCCCTTTTTAACAATTGCTACAATGGGGACAAAGAGTTAAGCAAACTACCAAAGTCCAGAAAGCTAACAAATGGGGAAGATGTGATTCAAAGAACATTCCACCTCTATGTCCAGCAGACGGCATGAGAGAAGAAGAAATCTAAGATCAGGACTGCCAGTCATTACCCTGACCCCAATGCTTAATCATCTTAACATTTAATTGGCTTCCTTGATTATGAAATACAGTTAATAGTTACCTGAAAGTCTCTCACAGGGGAACTGGATGAGATTGTGTAAGTCAGACACCCAGCCTGAGCATGTAGTCAGTGTTAGTCTCCATCCTCCTTCTCTTTTTTTTTTTTTAAGATTTATCCATTTATACATACAAGCTGGGGTACAGACCAGAGGCATGGGGCGGCGAGAGGGTTCACCAGAGACAGAGCAGGGAGCAGAACAGGCAGATGAGAAACACACTGCTGAGGGGAGCAGAGGGCGAGGCAGGAGAGGTCTGCCGCGCCATGTGGGATTCTCCCCGGCCGGGCGTCGAACCCGCATCGCTGCAGCCGACAGCTCCACAGCGCAGTGCTCAACCGCTGCGCCACCAGGGAGGCCCCATCCTCCTTCTCTTGAAGAACACGGCACATTCAACATGTGCTACAATTGTAACTTCAAAGGCGTGGTCAACATGCTAATGTTCACTTACTCAGAACAAAACCTACTCGAAATCCCCATCCATCAGTGTAAAACTTATTTGCACTCGCGCTCTCAAACCCCCATCCCTGCCACTGGCCCAACCATGCACTTCCTTTATCTTTTATATCAGCAGGTGACACCACCATCAACCCAGGTCACCAAACCTATAAGCTGCAAGGTGCCCTGCTCCCTCCCTCTTCCCCTTCACATGCAAGAGTCACTGGCCCCACTCAGGCTGCCTCTAAACATGTCTGCTAACGGGCCTGCTGCCCCGCCCCCGCCGCCATCTCCAGCTCACTACCCAACATCCCGCTCACCAGTGTAGGTCTGTCTCTAGTCTCAACCCACGTAATCCTATCCCCAGGATGCTTCCCCCGTAAGTCTGTAAGAGACCCGTCTGGTCTCGGAGAAAGTCCGCGCCAGGTTTCCAGTGGGGAGTCCACAATCTCTAGCCTGACACATCAGACCCTCCCATCAGCCTCTGCTTCCCTCATTCCTCTTCCTGAGCCCTCTGGGCCATGTCCGACGATGGCAATTTCCTAAAATATCTTTATCATTAGAATTCGCCCCAGTATCATCATTGTCGTTATGTCCTATAGGATATCCCCCAAATCTGGCTATCCACCCTCCTCAGGAGCTTCTAGGGCACCTTAAGTTTGCCCCATGTTTTCAAAGCACTCTTAAGAGGATGCTCCATGTGTCTGAGTGCCTGTGTCTATGAAGACAGAGCTGTGGGCTACTATATTCTGCTGAGGTTGAAGCCAACTCAACAGCTGCCTGGGTTAGTCTCCTGTGATATGATTTATAATTATGGGACCTTAGGGAAGTTTCGCCAATAAAAACAAGGTTATGTCTTGTTTTCAGATTTTTTTTTAATAGCTATTTATTTAGGCATACAAGAACTGGCGTGTAAGCCAGAGGTGTGGGGGTGAGAGGATTCACCAGAGACAGAGTGGGAAGCAGAACAGGTGGACCTACTGAAGTACACTGCTGAGGGGAGCAGCAGGGAGACAGGAGGGGTCTGCTGCACCCTGTGGGAAGCTCCCTGGCTGGGGATCGAACTCGTGCTGCAGTGGCTGCTGACAGCTTCATAGCACTGAGACTTAACCCCTGCACCACCAGGGAGGCCTGTTTTCAGATTGTTTTTTAAAAAGTGTGTATCCATTTTTATGACTGCTTTAATAAAGCACCAAAATTTGGTGGCTAACAGAATAGACATCTGAGCTCTCACTGTCCTGGAAGACCAAAGTCCAATATCAAGGCCCCAGCAGGCTGCACCCCCTGACGGTTATAGGTGATCGTCCCTCAACTCCCCTGGCATCTGGGCTGTTCAGCTGGCAGAGCTGGTTTCTGCTGGCTCTGAGGACTCACAGGTTCAGTTTTCAGGACGTGAAGAGCCAAGTGAGCCCATGTCTGTAGCCTGAAATGAACCATAATGGGAATATCTGCACCACAGAAACTGGCAAACAACACACATTGGGGCGCCCACACCCCACCTTCCACAGGCAGCCTATTATAAACACGAACCACTACACTGCTAACAACCAGGCCTCTCCTGGCCACTGAATATCAACACTCTAGAAAGAGTCCTTCGGAAACACACAGAGAATCACCCAGAAGCCACAGCTGTGAGCAAGAGGCAGCAGGAGCCAAAGCCACACAGGGACGGGAGCAGAAACCCGCGATCCGCGACGGCCAGCCCAGGGTAAGCAGGCAGAGCCTGGGGCCCCAGTTCTGAGGACAGACTCCTGGAGCAGGAGCAAACAGGGGCCTCTGCCTTGCAGTGGGGGTGACCGATCCTGCTTCCCAAGTTTCCGGGGCCCCACGTGACCTCTGCTAAGTCCCACTTTGCTGAGAAGCTGGCTCTGCTGTGCGGCCTGCTGGCCCGAGTACCCAGCCCGGCGACGCAGGGAGTGGTCCATAAGAGGCTTTCCCATCCACCCAAACATTCAAGCCTCACAAGCTCCTTGGGGGACACAGAGACCACCCCCTCTTGTCAGCACCCACTAGCAGGTGAGCCCAGGAAGCTGAGCCTGGTCACTGGTTCTGGCAGCAGGATTCCCAGCCCAAGGTCTGGAAGGGTCCCAGGAGATGCTGGCTACTCGGGTACTCCGCCCACAGAACAGGTGTGTGAATGACACGCAGCTGCCTGGAAATGGAGAGGAGCCCAGAGACAGTGCAGCGGACCAAGTGAGAAAGAAGATCCAGAGAAACGTGGTTGAAAGCTTGGTCAGAAGGCGAGCAGGTGTGTGCACAGGTCTACATGCGTGTGCAAATATCACCGAGCTTCTATTCCAGGTACGGTACAGGGCAGCCATCACACGATTTGCGTTTGGGCTCAAGTCTCAGCTTCCTTCTCATTGATTGTGAGAACTCGGGCAGGGGACGCCCCTCTGAGAGCTCACCCCTGACAGGGCCGTCAATTTCTTTACCTATTTCATGAGCATCTGCTAAGGGTTCCTAAGAAAATGACCACGGACCACCAAGCACAAAGCTCAGCATACTAGACATACAGCTGCTATCTTTTTAAGAGGAAAAATTATAAATCACTAGGATCATTTTAATTCATCTGAGTCTATACTAAAAAATACTAACCACTCATGGAGGAAGGTGCCACAAAAATCAATGTGTTTGACACATGCAGTCTGCACTACTAAAAAAAAAATTAGAAACATACATGGATCAAAATTAAACATCCTTAAATAAAACACAAAGCCAAAACAGCTGCTGCTGGAACTTGGTCCCTAGGCAGATTGGGTTTTTGAAAATGACAAAGAGGCCAAATTGTGCTTCGATTCCTGGGCTTCGTGAGAGCGGGGATAAGATTGCTTCCCCCGCCGACAGCCTGCAGATGCTTAAACAAAGGAGATTGTATGCTGGACACAGCTTTCCAGGACCCTGGGCCAGCAGGGAATTCGGCAACCACACCACAAACAGCAGCACTGAATTTCCTTCCATTTTCTGAAATAGCAACCACCACAAATGAGACACCCTAATGGGTGCCATAAATGCGAAAAGAGCAAATTCATTAGGCTGATATAGGATAACACTCCTTGCCGTCGGCGGAGAAATCACCTCTATTTCTAGAGACCGCGGTATGTGGCCTTATCACTTCCTAATAGAGTCTCCACTAATATATTACAGACCAAGACCAATTTCACCCGGGAGATGAGTTTCTCTCGTGCTGTGACCTAGAAATTAGACCCAAGATATCTATAAGAGATCTTTTGAATATCATTCAAAGACAATTCTTTTCAAATAAAATTTTAAAGTGTGTAAAAACAAAACCAAAGAAAACACATTCAACAGCAGCAAAAATAAAATCTGCCATCACAGGCGTCACCCTAACCCAATTAGTGCCGTTTGCATCTTGGCTTTCCAGCCTGTTGGTTTTTCTCACAAAGTTGTTTTTACAGAATGGGGGTGGGGGTGTCTGTATGACTTGGGAACCTGAGTGCAGGAACCAGAGAGGCATCGGGGAGCAGGCAGGACCATGCATCCGAAGTGGGTTCCTTCCACACACCCACCTGCCGGGGTACCAGAAAGCACCCCATGGAGGAGATTCCTTCTTTGGGGAAAGATTATGGATTCAGGCGCTCCCTTCCCGCGGAAGAGGAATGAGCACGAGAAACAGCTCCTTTATCCCAGCCTCAGTTTCCCCTTCCTGCCTTCCCATTGCTTGGAGCCTGGTGTTCCTGGCACCATAAAGGGATTCCAGGTTTTGTTCACACCTGTAGGGCTCCTGGCCAGGCTGCCCTGCCTGGGACTCGCCCACCTGCAACAGTCCCCACCCCCGGTGACTGCTGACCTTTCAGGCCTCCCAGCACCTCACACCTCTGCCAGCAAGCCTCATGGAACCTGGCCGTCCCCCACGCAGACTCTGGGGGTACCTCCTCACGCACTCACCGCACTGCTCTCATTTTGATTTTCGTCTCAATCTCTCAGGCCGGAGAGACGAGCCGTCACACCCAGGAGGGAGGGAAGGACCAGCACCCTGGTTTGTGCCACTGCCCCACAGCCCTGCGGGGAAAGCGCAATGGGGTGCACACCGCGGGAGCGCGCCTGGCAGAGCCGGAGGGGGCGGAGCCACAGCGAGCTGGCAGGTGAGTCCATCCCCGTGCTCCTCTCCCAGAGTCCACGTGGGCTCCCAAATTCTGTGAGTCCTTAAGAGCATCACAGCCAAAGAAAAGGAAGCTTTGACAGCTTGAAGAAACAGTCAGCATCACAAGCGCAGAGCCTCAGAGAGGACATGGGCCGCCTCGGCTCTGTCAGACTCTCAGGTCAAGGGGGGGTCGAGAGGAGCTGTGGGCCCCCGCCGGGAGCTTTCTGGGGAACCCAACGGCCCTGGACTGCGGGGAGGAACAGGAGGAGTGGAGCCAAGGGCGAGAGTGGCAGGCGGCCATGGCTCTGTGTGTTCAGATAGAGAGGCCAGAATCAGCACTGGCTAATGCGCTGTAGGGCTGACACTATCCCAGGGGAAGGTTAGGGCTGACCCTGCGGCCTTCAGGGCAGAGCTTCCCTGGGCCACAGAGCTCCAGAATAACTTACCTGCACGTTGTGTGACATCCCAGAATAGCGCCTAGAACAAGACTGGTTGGCAGAGGGCACTAGGTATATTTTTGTTGCATGGATGGATGGACGGATGGACGGACAGTCGGACAGACAGCTGGATGAGTGAGTGAAAGTTTCTACCACAGATCACTCAGAGATAATTGTGCCTCAGAGAGTAATATAAATGGTATCACCTGGGGAGTCGTTGCCCCAGCCAGGAGTTTGGAAGAACAGGTCCAGGAGCAAAGGGGTAGACTCTGGGTGAGCGTACAGAGGCCTTCCGAGCGGCTGCCTCCCACACCTGCAGGGCAACCTGAGCACCTTCCAGCCCCTTCGTGCACCCCAGTCACCATCCACGTGCCCCCCTGGCCTGCGCCTTCTGCGAGCCAGAAGTTCTCACCACACACAATGAAACAGATCTTTTTATCAGGAGATGAGACTCTGGCCCCAACTTGCCACACCTCGCAGGACTGGGCCAAGAGGAAGCCAGCCAGGTGTCCTTTCTGCTTAGCTGCATTTTGGTGTCATGGGAAAGCTCTCCCACACCCCTTCCTTCTGTGGGCCAAGAGGAAGCGCCCAGAACTGGCTGTGGGGAGCCCTTGGGTGTCCCCATGTCTGCGGCTGGCTGCGACTCTGGGGCTTTGCAGGTCTGAATCATCACTCAGACATGCCCAGGCCCAAGAAGTCGAGCTTCTCTTTATTGCTTTATTGCCTCCTCTCGAGCATCTCTCTGCAGCAGAGGCTGCCTGCACCCCAGTTCGTCGGCAGCCAATTCAGGGAAGCCGATCTCCCTTGGGTCCCTCATCGGGGAAGCGGGCAGGACGCCACCGATGCCCAGAGCCCAGGTGAGGATCGCAGGGGTAGGGGGTCCCAAGTGTCTGCCACCAGGTGTGCCCAGAACAAAGCCCCCTTCTTAGGCACTTTTATTTTGAAGAAAGAAAAAAAAAAATATAT
Source organism: Scalopus aquaticus (assembly GCA_004024925.1). Lineage (NCBI taxonomy): Eukaryota > Metazoa > Chordata > Mammalia > Eulipotyphla > Talpidae > Scalopus > Scalopus aquaticus. The sequence continues at coordinate 43,163 of PVIJ01008513.1, forward strand.
ATATATATATATGTATTTTATTCCTTCTGCCCCCTTCACCTTTTGTGCGACCCTCCTGCCTGCTTCACCTCAGGCAACTTCAGTTCAATCATCAGTGTCACCATTTGTTTTCATTATGCCTTGTTGGCTCATCTGCTTTATTCCCTTCTATTCCCCAATGATGCAAAATCCTCACTGTGTGTCTTTATCTTTCTGGCTTACTTCGCTTCGCATAGTGCCCTCGAGGTCCTTCCATTTTGCAACCAGTGGCAATTTCATCTTTCCTTGCAGCTGACTAGCACACCTCAAAGTTGCTTCCCTCTTCCCCATTATCCAACTCCTGTTGGGACTGAACCCCCAAGCGTTGCCCATTGGGCCACATGACACCCCCTCGAGGCAGATGCTGATGCTGTCCAGCTAAGCACATGGAAACTGGGAGTCCCTCCACCTCGGGGCCGGGGGTGGGGGATGGAAGGACTCACTTTGCTCCCAGATTCACCCATCAGCAACTGGGCCTCTCGTTTCACAGCTCGGGGCAAACAGTTGTCTGCGCATGAGGACAGGGAGCGGGCTGGGCGGGCAGGCATGAGAAGCCAGCTGGGCACTAAGAGGGTACAGGAGAGGAAGGAGCAGGCAGGACAGGGCCAGGGCTGTGGGCGAGCAGCAGGTAGAGGGGAAAGAAAGGTCACCGCCCGCGCTAGGCAGAGCCCACTGGGCGAGCTTCCGCAGATACTTTGGGAGGGCCTGGCCAGTGGCGAGAGAAGCCTGCAGGGAGATGCCAGCTCCACCGACTGTTGCCTCGTCTCTCGTCTGGACAGCAAGAGCCTTCAGCTGTCTCCCTGGTCCCGACCTTGTCCCCTTCAGCCCAGTCTCCATACAGCAGCCAGAGAGAGCCTAGAAAGGCCAGACTCGGCCTGGACATGCTACTCAAAATCCCGCAGGGCTGCCTGTCCCAGAGAGAGAGCAAGGGCCTAGCCTAGTCCTGGCGATGGCCTCAGGGCCCTCCCTGGCCTCTCCTCCCATCTCCACAAGTGTTTCCTTGGCTCCAGCCCAACTGGCCACCTGCTCTGTCCACACGCACAGCGAGCTGTGTCCAGGATCTGGTGGCCACTGTGCTGACACAAACACACACCCCGCCCGCCACCTGGAATGTTGTTCTCCAAAGGTTTGCTTGGTTGAAGCCTCTGCTCCAATCTCGGCTCTCAATGCGGCTGACCCTGGATGTTCTCTTTCGCGCTGCAAACTCTCACTGGTCCCCACCATTTCAAATTCCCTTTCTTGTTCTTCCTTCTTTTTTGTTTCCACCTATATTTTATATTGTCTGCTCTTTGTCACCCGTTTCACATCTCTATAATGTCAGTCTCACAAAGACAACAGTCTTTGTCTTTTATTCGTGACTGTATTCGAAGGTCTGACAAAGTTCTCTGCTAAATAGTGGGCATCGCATGAACACTTGTTAAATGAATGAATGAATGAATGAAAATCTGTGGAGCCAGATGGACCTGAGGTTTTAGTCCATCTCCACACAATCTCTCTTGGGTAGATAGGTTTGGCTTTCCAGTTTCCTCATCTGCAGAATTGGGATCATTGATTAGGCCTCATAAGATTACTCTGAGGAATCATTAAGAGATCTTTTTGTAAACTGCTTGGATTCTAATAAATGTCAATATTCTTTAAATATTTTCAGAGCTAGCATTAGAGTTTCTAAGAGAAGTTGCTTAATTTCATATTCTGGGGTGAAAGGCTCAGTCATCACTCGTGGACACCAGCTCCCTGCCAGGCACGGTGTTAGACCAGTGAGGAGCACAGACAGGACAGCAAACCCCACTCCCACCCCCCCACCCCCAGTACAGGTTCTTGAAGGGAAGCAGACCGAACAGTTGTGAGTATGAAGCATCCCATGCGAAGCCTTCAGAAAGTGTTACGGAAAGAAAAAAGCAGCAGAAATTGACTTAAAAAAAGAAAGAATTCTTATTTTGAAATGATTTTAGACTTACAAGAAATTTCCAAATAATGTGAGTAATGCAAATAAGTCCCCGTGCCCTTTCCTGTCTTCCCGAGGCAGCAGCATCTTACATGAGCACAGCACATGGGCACAACCGTGAAATTGACATTGGTCCATCTCAACTGCTGATCTTATTCACACTTCACCATTTTTACATGCAGTGTGTGTGTGCAGCCTGAGATGTATTACATATGTAGAGAATAACCAGCAAAGAGAATCAGAAAGGATTTCACAATGGTAACAAATATCTTGTTTATTTATCATGATGTTCTGGACACAGGGATTTAATATTTCCATTTAACAGATAACGTGGTGCCATTGAGAAAAATGAAGTGACTTCGTTTGTGAGCGCAAAACTGGTAGCGGTAGTGTTCTGACACTCAGCGTGCTTGTTCTGGAAACCTTAATGCCAAAGTCAAGGGGCAGTTGAATTACAGGAGTTCCCAGAGTGCTGTCTTCACACTGAACTTGGCAGAGACAAGTGTGGACTTAACACACCTGCTGTTCTGTAAGTGCCAGATTGCAATTTGCCATCATTCTGTCCCAATATCTCAGCCCTCAACTATCATTTATAAAATTCAGGAAAAGGGACCCCGATATTTCAGTCTATCCTGGGGGGCAGTTTCCCAGGAACCCTCCTCTCTACGTGCTCCAGCCAGAGTCACCTCTCTGGGCTGTCAGCCTTAATCCTGCAGAGCACAGAAGGCAAAGAGGTTTCAAAACGGGGCAGTGGAGAGAGGCTTCAGCCGCCTGCAGGAAGAAAGTGACTGTTGTCCTTCCTTCTGAAGCTCCTTTTTGTTGCCCAGTCTGGCTGAAAGCAGCAGGGGCTGAACCTCAGCCAAAGGACAAAGGGCTTTTTTGGCTGAGAGAAGTAGCTGTGGTCCTGATGGGCCAAAACAGGAGGGAAGTGTTTTATGTGGCAAGAGGGCACACCAAGTGTCAGAATCGGAGCCCACGGGGTGAAACTGAATTCCGCAAGCACTTACTAAGCACCTGCTTTGTTCATTCGATTAAGGAACACCCCCAAGCCTCAAAGGACTCCCAAGCGAGCAGGGGAGTTATTCATTCTATTCTGTTCATTCATTTAATCTCTCATTCTTGGCCCATAGAACATAGTAATTAAGAACATAGTCTTGAAATGAGAGAGACAAGTTCATTCATTCTTGCAAAAAATATTTGTTCGGTGCCTACTAGGTGCCTGGGGCTGCCCAAGATGCTGGAGGAACAAGGATAGACGAAATACAGATTCCCACTGCCAAAGACATTGCTGGCGGTGGGGGAGGGGGAGGGGACAATGACCAGTAAGATAGCACACGGATTAGTGACTTAGCAGTTGGTAAGTGCTGTAAGACGAAAGAGACATAGAACAAGGTAAGGAGTCAGGGGCACAGGGGACAGTGAGTTCAGATGCAGTGTTAGACAAGGCTGACAAGGCAGACCGTAGAGACGGTGGGATGGGAGCAGAAAGCCAACACAGGTGAAGGAGTGGGTTGAGGTGTGGGAGGGAACCAGTGCAGGAGGGGGACAGCTCTGGACAAGGTCCTCTATGGGGCCCTACCTGCTCTGTCCGGGAACAGCAAGGAACCCACGAGATTGTCACAGAGAAGCAGCGGAGAGGAGGGGAGAGCTAAGGCCAGGGCAGATTATGCAGGAGCACGAGTCATGGCTGGCTTTCTGCCTTTATTGAGTGACACGGATTTTAGCAGGAAATTGTCATTCACCTCATGTCTCAACAGAATCGCTTCGGCTGTCATGGCGGAAGTGGACCTTACGTGTGCAAAGCCATAGCAGGAAGACCCGTGAGAGTCCACTGCACTCATCCCGGGGAGAGATGACAGCTGCTCAGGCCAAGGGTAATCGTGGAGGTGATGAGAAGTGGAGGTGGTGGGAAGTGGCTGTACTGGGGATTTATTCTGAAGGGCAGAAGCAAATTCCTGATGGACTGTGGTTTCCAAGAGAAAGAAAGGGTCATGGAGAATGCTAAGGTTAGTGGCCTGCGCCAATAAGGGTTATTCAGAAGCGTGTTGAAAGTGTCACACTGGGCAAGTCACTTTCCTTTTCTTCCTTATTAAAATGAAAAATATTACCTACATCATAGGGGTGTTGTGAAATTAAAAGATAAAGCATTCCATTTGTAAGGAAAGCACATACTATGGAAAGATACCAACTGACAAATCGTACAGCTTGTGAAGGCACCAGAATGACACATTGTGGAATTTTGAGAAACTTTAAGTATGAAAATGGTGGGGGGAGGGGTAAAATGAATGAGGAAGCTGAGGTTTCATTCTCATCATGGCTACAAGTTGTTTTATGACCTTAAGTAAGTCTTTTAACCTCTACCTCTATTTTTCAACCCACAAAATGAGAGGGAAGCTGACAGATGAGGAATCTACAAGCAAATCTACCCTGTATTTGTATAAATAAAGCTTTATTTACACAGGAACACAGTCCTGGTCATTTATTTCTATATTCTCGATACTAGCTTTCCTGCTACAACAAGTAGTTAAGTAGTTGTTACCGAGACAGTGCCATCTACAAAATTTAAATATCTAATAGATGCCCATTTACAGAAAAGGCTTACAGGTTTTTTTTTAAATCTATTGTTTCACAGAGTTATAGACATAGAGCTGGGAAATTGTTTCTTCAAATGAAGTCTTAGAAGCATAATCTAGACCTGTAAACTGTAGGCACCTCCTCTTCACCCCTGGGGTTCCCCAAAACACAGATTGAGACATAGGACTCTAAGATCACCTCTAGCAACTCTTCTAGTTAATAATTCCAACAGCCTATAAAGCGATGTTCAAACAAAGTCTAAAAACACTGAGATCAAAAGTGAACAGAATAATAAAAATAACCATATTCAGCAAGGTTGACAAACTTTATAAACTATAAATTTATAAAATATACGTGGTTTAAAAGCTTCAGCTGCCTTTCTCATGCATGGGAACTTGATGTAAAGCCAAAATTCAATTCTTGTTGTGGCAGATACTTTCAACCTCAAAAGTTAAAGAGGTACCTTTCCACATTCTTAGCTTCTCCCTCACGATCAATTAGGTTGAAAGTTTCTCTTTCTCTGAATATTATGGCAACATGGGAAAATTTTCAGCTTCAGTCATTTTTTGCCTTTTCTAATAAAACCTCTATCAACGTTTTCCTCTAACCTGTCATTCTCTACTTTCTCCCGACTTGGGTAGCTGTGTGTTATGCAGTGAATATCTGTGTCCCCCCCAAATAATATGTCAAATTCATAACCCCAACATGATAGTATTGAGAGAGGAGACATTTGGGAGGTGATTAGGTCGTGGGAGGTGATTAGGTAGTGGAGCCCTGGTGAATGAGATTGGTGTCTTATGAGAACAAATGAAAGAGCTTGTTCTGTGTGTGTGTGTGTGTGTGTGTGTGTGCGCGCACGCGCGCGCGCAAGTGTGTGCATGCCATTTGAAAACACAACAAGAAGACAACACCGTGCAACCCATGGAGAGAACCCTACCAAAAATCAGATCAGCTGGCACCTTGATAATGGCCTATGGCCTCTGGAACTGAGAAAACAAGCCTCTATTCACCTGGTCACACAAGCTGTGGGTGCTTGTTACGGCAGCCCAAACTGGCAGTGATGGAGATTTTGGGGATCGACAGAGAGTGGGGTTCTTGGGTTCACTCTGGGAAAGATTTAACCAGAGCTCCCCTTTCAGTGGCATGCAGCGAGTTTCTCTAAGACACAGAGACACAGAACATATTTGAAGGACAGGTTTATGAAAGGGACAGAAAAATAGAGAGCACGCGCACAGACAGGAGCGGGCAGGAGGAGTTGCCTCGAGAGGGACAGGCCTGCTAAGAGAGGCCCGCACGGCTGCAGGCGGACAGCCTGGAGGAGAGCTGCCCTGCTGAGGGAGGTCAGGGAAGAGAAGCCCCGGCATGGACAGGTCACAGACAGACAGGGGCCGCTGCCCCGCATAGGCACAGGGGGCAGACAGGAGTGAGGCTGCTGCCCCCAGCCAGTGCAGAGGTGGCACTGACACAGTTTTCTCTTTGGGAGGGGCTCACACTTTCCGGGAGCGGCTTATTTGTCGTTAATCTGGATTCGAAAGGGGCCAGAGACTGTCCTGACACTCCTTACACACCCTATAGCCTGCTTGAGGGGATGATGTTGCTCCCTTCTGCCCCCACCTCCTGGGTGGGTCCGATCGCCTCCGTCAGCAGCACACTGGGTCTCCATTCGCATCAATTCACCCACCTGACGTCCCCGCTCAAATAGCCCTCATAGACCCGCCCCTGACAAGAGGCACTGCTTAGCTGACCGATGTCCCATCGTTAACACTAGTTCAAAACCAAGAACTCCCCTAAATTTTCAAATGCTGAATAGTATTCCATTGTATATATAACAAAAGTAAATAAATAAAATATTTTAAAAAACCAACAACAAAACCAAGAACTCCCTCTGGTTCACCATCAACAGTCCGCCCCACATTCATACCCCGCTGCTAACGTCCAAAATAAAGATGCCCATCCCCTCCCTCTCCACTCACCTTCCCTTCCTCACTCCCGTTCATGTCACCATCACTCTCACTAACAAGCCTAAGACTCCCTCTTCACACTTCGACCTGCCGACAGTGTCTTGTCCTACGCTCAAAGTCTGCGCTGTGCTGACCTGGTCTGCTCCATGTCTACGCTCTTCCAGCTCAAATCCTGCGACCTCTCCCCTAGACTGTTCCATTCACCTTGAATGCCATTCACCTGTCTTGACTTTGCTCCTCATGACCATCTTTCACAAGACTTCTAGATAAATGTTCTTTAAGTGCAAATCCGATGCGGCGACTCCTCGGCTCAAGAACACATCGCTAGTTCTCTACAGCTGACGAAGAAAGTCAGACGCTGGTTTGTGAGTTACGGCTGCAGTTCCTCTTCGTAATCTGGACTCCATCCCCCCCCCCTCTATTTAATCCTCTCTTCCCCACTGTGCTCTACACCAAGTGGAGAGGAGCATTCGCTTCCTGCGGGACCCAGCCCTCGCTCCCCTCTGGCTTCCATCTGCAACCCCCCCCTTCCCAGTGTGGCGCATGTCCGCCTCCTTCCAGGTCCAAACACAGCCATTCTCTTTGATGGTGTCTCCTCTGGTCTCCACTCTTTGTTCTTGAAAGACTCTCGACATTGTAACCGACCCTTTATAGTGGCCTGATTTTGATTGTGCTCTGAAAGTTTCCTGCCTGTGACTCAGCCCTGGTACCTTCAGCATATTTTGTTTGTTATGAGGAAATTGCTTTAACAAATAAACCCCCAAATGTGGTGGCTTATCACAATAAAGGTTCACTTCTTTCTCAGTAAAAATCCAGTGTGGGTTTTCCTGCTAGGTAGATAACATGGCTCCGTGTGTTGATTTAGGGTTCTTTGCACAGTGTGGTTGTCATTTTCTAAGATCTTAGTCTCCACTGGTTCCGAGTAGCAGAAGGGAAAAGAGAGGACACACATCACCGACAGTCGTATTCTAATTGGAGAACCAGGCACTTCACCCAAAGGGGAGGGAGAGGGAGATCTAGCAGCTCTATGCTGGAGGAGGGAGAATGGGGACTTCCAGGGTCATCGGCACAGACTCAGTCTTTTGCTGCCTAACTCTGGAGCACAGGAGGCACTGACATCAAAATTGTGATGATAATTTTTCAAATGTTCACCACTGATGGATGACCTAACGTGCCATTTTTATGCTGGGAATGAGAAATTTATTAGTCCTAATACAAAGAGCAACACTGCAAAATAAACAAGGTAATCTTTTTTTGAGATGGGAACCATTTTATCAGTGATATTAGGGAATAATAACAACCACACTTCTACACTGATTCTACTGAGGTGGAAGCCAGACACTTTTAGGGTGCTGTGGACACACACATGACTCCGAGATGGACAAAGGATTTCACATTCAAGACTCCCCAAGGTTATAGTTGTTGAGCAAAGTTTGAAGCCGGTTTTGTCTGACTCTAAAGCCCACATTCCAGCCGCTACTAGTTCAACCTCTGTGTCATGTTCCTTAGCTAAAATGTACATAATGACACAAGTTGACATTTATGGGGTGCTTCCTGATGACCAGGTTTAACCATGCTATTTAGCACTCAATTATACACAGTTTGCACTTACATATCAATTACACCATAAACACACACTGCATGTGTATGGCATATATGCCATCTGTATATAATAGCATATACAGATAATGATATGTACTGATCATTTATATATATATATATATATACGTTGGATACACATTTATAAACTACAGCATATATGATCAAATATGTATACATGCATATATACACAATATGTATACATGCATATGCACACATACACAAATATGTATATATACACAAAAGCACATATATAGATGCATATATCTATGAGTGTGTATGCATATAATAAACTATATAATACATAATATAAAAATGGAACATATAATACGTAGTGTATACAATAGAATACGGGCACCATCATATGTACTCTATCAATATGTGTGTGTCTATATGGACGTGAACACATACATATGCATATGCACATATATGAACAGTGCGTGGTGCTATTATCATCCTCTTATACGGAAGCACAGGGCATATAAGATATTGTTCCAGTCGCACAGTGAACAGCAGCTGCAGCAGACAGGAACCTGGGCAGCTGGGGCCACTGTCCAAGCTCCCAGAGCAGAGGTTTGCCACCTGTGCTAATTCTCTGGCTTCCCACCTCTGTTTGTCTCCCCGACATCAGGCCGGGAGGGCAGTAAGAACAAGAACGGTACTGTAGTCCTCATTTTTTCCAGTCCCTGGCACATGTCAATAAATAAGTATTGCACTGAATTCATGAGTTCAGAGAAAGCTGCTAGCGAGAGTAGGCCTGGAGTTGAGAACCTGTGAGGTTACAGAAGAACAATAATTTCTGCCAGAAAAAGAAAAGAGGCTGGCATTCCCAGAAGCGACTCCAAGTCTAAGTGTTTGGTGAACTTCTCACTGTTTGTCTTTCTGGTGAGCTTCTGCGTTCTTGGCGGTTGGCCAGAGCTGGGAGCCCAGGCAGGAAGGGGCCAGCCCAGCTCCCAGACGGCCGAGAACACACTTCTACCCTTCTTCACGTGTGTCTCTCAGCCAAACACGGCTCAAGGACTCAGGAGCCAGAAAAGTGCTTTTGTGTTTACTCTGGAAGTTTGGGGGCTATATCTGGGACAGAAAAAAATCCCGTTTTCAGAATCCAGTTTTTATGTTTGGAACATAAATAAAAATCAGGGACTGTGTGAGGAAGGGTCTTGGGACTTACTAATGAGGGGACACAAATACACAAATTGTGATTTGTGAGGGGCTGTAGATATCAACCCTGGCTCATCCATCCAGATCAGACCCAACCAATCTTACCACTTCTTACCAAGGGAAAGAGGATGTATTTTCATTTGGATGTTAGCTTTTGGTGGTGCTGCTGCTGTTTAGCTAAATTTTAATGAGCTGATCTTTAAACTTTCTGTGAGAATGGTATGTTAATACTTTGTTCCACTATTCCAAACAAGCAGAAATAATGGGGGGGAATGTTCCACTATTCCAAACAAGTAGAAATAATGGGGGGAAATATACATACATTTATATATATGTGTGTGTGTGTGTGTGTGTGTGTGTGTGTATAGATAGATAGATACATACATACATACATAAACACATCCAAAAAGACATTTCCAGAAATAAAAGGAGAGAAATTGCCTCTCTTGTGTGAGGAATGAAGCAAAGACACAAATGAGAAGAGCTTTTGAAAAAGGGGGAAAATCCTCACCACCACTCTCCTCACTGCTACCTAGAGCTGTGAATTTCAGCAAGCCTCAAGCCGCAGAAAGCCTGGAGGACACAGACACCTTCTCTGAGCTAGGACTGGAAGCAAGGCACGTGCTCACATGGACTGGCTGTATAACATTCCCATTATTGTGTGTGGGGAACAGGATTCCTGAGATCTGGAGATCTGCCTTTGGGTCCAAAAGCAAGGAAATGGCAGTTGTCAATTCATTGCATAACGCAACCCTGAGAGAAGGAGGGGGGTGAGGGGTGGGTATGAAGTTGTCTCAGTGCTAAGCCTAAACTGAGCTCTATTTCTGAGGCTAACCCTGATGGATTAGAAACCAGGATTAGAAATGCTAGACACCTCTGAAGCTGGAGAGATAGTGGAACAAATGCTAGAAGGACAGATGAAGTGCAGAGAAGCAGCAGTTAGGTATTAGGACATGGCCTAAACCCAAATGACATCATTCTACCCCATTCCACTCTGCTCAGGCCACCAAAGATTGGACATTTGTGATAAGAGCCCATGAACTAGCACACCTGGACTCAGGACACTGGGTGCAGCTGAGGGAGGGGAAAGGAGCTAAAATGCTCTTCAGGAAAGCCCTGCACCCATCTTTCACCCTATTCCCAGAAGGCTGTCAGCCAGGCTCCTCCCACAGGCAACACCCCAGTGCAAACAGGAACTCCCTAGGAGACCAATCAGCCCAAATAAGAAAACCTACATTTATAGGCCATTTGGATTCTGCAAGGAAACCGCTGATTATTTGCACAATTAATGGTTAGCAACACTCACCACTCAGCAAGTCCTCACCCCATGTGTCGAGTTTTCAGCAAGCTTAGAAGGGCTTGTTATTCAGTATAATTGAACAGTCAAAACGCACCCGTTTTGAAGAATACTTCTAATACCATAACCTGAATAGCACAATTATTTTAAAAACAACAAAATTAAGAAAGAAAATGCAGGAAGCAGAAGAAATTTTTTAAAAATCTAAACATTTCAGGTAAGTAGAAGAAAATGCAGCCATGAAACAGGAACAGAGACTACTTAAAAGGAACAGTCAACAGTTAAAAACAAAGAACAACATGAGAGAGTTCTTTGAGTTAATTTAGAAGATAAAGATGAAGAAATCTGGAACCAATCAAGGAGTCAAATATAGGATTTTTTTTAAATAAATATCTGTTTAGGAGGACCAACATCTTAATATTAGGAGTTCTGGGTGGGGTAGAGGTGGAGGAGAATAGAGAAAATACAGAAAACATAAAAATTTCCCACAATTAAAGATCATAGGTCTAGAAATTGGCAAGCCCCACTGAGTGCCTAGTACAGTAATATTTTTTAAAGAGCCACACTAAGGCATAGCATTATAAAAGCCTACAGGAAGGGAGGAAAAAAAGAATATTATATGTACTAATCATCACTGACTAAAAATAAAAGACATGGATGTCCTTTTAGTTTCACTGAATTCTAAAAAGCAACAAAGAATATCTTTAAAATGTGGAAGGAAAATGATTTTAAACTTAGAAGTAAATAGTAGTGCAAACTGTCAACCAAATACAGAAGTAAAACAAAAAGTTTTCCCACATGACAACATCTTTCAAAATGACCTGCCATTCAGGTATTTCATCTGAATCCAGCAAGATATTGGAGGGTGTGTTCTATCAAATAAGTTAATCAACAAAAAAGGGAAAGCAAAGGATCCCCCAAAATAGAACCTTTAAACCAGGAAGGATGCAAAGGTGTTCTCACGATGATGCAAATCAGGTACCTGCAGGCAACAGCTGCTTCACAGATGTAGGTTAAAGTTCAGACCAGTGCACAGGTCTCTGTAAGGGCTTCAGGACAAATACACATGTCTTTATCTGCCTGAAAATCTCCTCTCTCTCTCTCTCTCTCTCTCTCTCTCTCTCTCTCTCTCTCTCTCTCCCCACCCCATTCTCTCTCTCTCACATCTCTCACAGACACACACACAGATGATATATTGCCTAATGTGTCTAAACATACAAACAAGAGTTTAAATTACATTTTGAGAGTTTCAGAATGAACTGATGATTAGGATATTGAAAAGTAAGCAAATAGAACAAAAGGAATTTATCGACTAGAAAAAAACAATAACAACCTATATATGTGAAGTTATAAACAAGAAAGGAAAGTTATCCCCAGTCCCTTACACTGTTCAGAGATGAATAATATGTGAACACCATAACTTGCATACTTATTTACTTTTTTAAAGATTTTTTTATTTATGCATACAAGAGCTGGGGTGCAGGCCAGAGGTGTGGGGCGCAGAACATGCAGACTGACTGAAATACACTGCTGAGGGGAGCAGCAGGGAGACAGGAGAGGTCTGCTGCACCATGTGGGAATCTCCCTGGCTGGGGATCGAACATGTTTTGCAGTGGCTGTGGATAGCCTCATAGGCTGAGACTTAACCCCTTGCGCCACCAGGGAGGCTCAATGTACATATTTATTTAAATGTGAAAAAGTGATATAACTGTAGTGGAAGAATGAGAGACAGAGCGAATTAACCATCCTCTAAAGGAAGAAATGAATAGGTAATGTCTAAAGCTAAAAAATAACACCATATTAATATTATAACTGAAAAAAAAAACAAGGAATAACAACATATTCATGTTATTTGGAAATATAGCAGTAAATACAAAAAGAGACACATAAAGAGTTGAAGGCCATTGCTTCTGGAAATTGGCAATCAAAAATGTATCCCATTACTGTAGAACTATTTGACTTGCAAAACATGTTCACATGATACCATAATAAAACAAATTAAATTCAAAAAGAAACACACATAAATCCTTTAAAGCAACATGCAATATTAGGAGCAAAAATAAATTTCAATATATATTAAAAAAAACTATCCAATATAACTCAAACTTCATTCAAGAGAAAATACTTAGCAAACTAGTAGTAACATAGAATTACTAACTGAAAATACTGCAAATAGCACATCTAATAATGTTTCTTTAAAAGTATTCAAGTTGGGTTAAGAAACTAGATATTGATGGTCTCAGTCTCTGCTCCAGGTGATGCTAAAGAGGAGTTCCCAGACAATGCAGCATGATAAGGAAGAGAAGTAAAGGGTGAATCAGTAACTAAACATCAGTCTTCTTCCCTGCCATTGTCCCAACCATTAGAGTTGCTCCTTGGTCAGAACAGAGTAAAGGTCCGAAGCCTTCCCTGATTTATCTAACTACAAACTCTAAAACACTGCAAACTGCACAGCAACCAGAAATTAATTCCTGCCTGTTGATTTTATAAGTGCTTTTGAATTTGCCTCATTTAAAGTATCAGAATTTAAGGGTTTCAATTGCTGGGAAGACAATTCCCACTACCAAGAAGAGTGACAAGAAATGCCAGGTTGGCACGCTGAGGGATTTAATGTGAATTGTTAGAATTTCTACATCATCAAGAGAAATGACAAGGAAGAACAAAATCTCTGTCCAATGGCCAGATGCGTCTTTCATTTCCTGTTTTTCTGGTAAATTCATATTAGACATAACCCTTAACCTTTCAGATCTCAGTTCTTGTGGACATATATGAGTTTCCCAGAGCCTTACAAAACCAGAGCCTCCAGCATCTTAGGATATACTGTTCCCCAACCTTTGCTGTCTCATGCTCCTCAAAATTATACTATTAAAATCGCTGGCTTCCATCCATCTTTTACAAAGAAAGCATGAACTACATACATCTAAAGAAACCATTATTCGATTTGTCATCTACATTTAAGCCTAAGGACTTGAATATCATAACAGAATTATGGATAGTATTGAATCTTTGTGTAATGGGTTGAATACTGTCTCCACAAAATTCATGCTCATCCAGAATCTCACAATTTGTTCTTATTTGCAGTTAGTCTCGGTAAATTAATTAAGAATCTTGAGATAAAAGCATCCTGGATTTAGGGTGGGTACTAAATTCAATAACTGGTATCCTGATGAAAGAAGGAGAGGGTACAAAGGACACGGGGCAAGGTCATAAAAAATAGAGAAGCAGAGTGGAGTTACGCTTTCACAGCCAAAGAACACCAAGCACCACCGGAAACGGGGAAAGGCAAAGAATATCCTCCCCTAGAACTGTTTAAGGATTGCATGCTGCAACTGATATCTTAATTTCAGAATTCCAGCCTCCAGCAATAATGTACTTCTGTTGTTGTAAGCCCCTCAGCTTGTGACGCCTTTTTATGGCAGTCTGAGGAAACAAAGATACTGCTGTTTTGAAAAACACCAAACTAATGATTGCATCATTGATTGAAAGTGGTAAAAATATTGCACTACTACAAATCATAAGAAATAATTTTTTCATTAGGAAGGATCTGACGAAGCAGGGATTTGTAGGAAGCATTAAGAAAACTGGATCTCACCTTGACCTCAACCAGACTCCATCATCTATTGTTAAGAAACAAAAGAAGTACTAATTAGGTGGGTAGTTGGTGTTTTCTCTCAAATGACCAGTACAAGTAGTCAATTATACACCAAGTCAAAGGGCTTTCAGAAAGAGGCACTTTTAGCTAAGAACGAAGTTGGGAATTGTAGAACTTTATAAATATGTTAATACTCCATATCATCAGCACTTCTGGAGGGTTAACTTCCAGTTTTAAAGATGGCAGCACACACTGCATTGGTGGGTCCATGAATTCCAGAGGAAATTTTACCAGTTTGTTTGCTGACCAGTGCTTGGCACATACTAACCACTCAATAAATTCTTAGTGAATTAAATGGAACCAAAACATGCCCAGGGTAAGGTAACTCACAAACTCTAAAACCAGGAATCCAGGATTTGAACCCAGGTACTAAAGTTTTGGGCATCCTATAGTAAACCAGCATCCTGTTCTGCCACTGACAGTGCAAATTAAGATTTAAATTCTTAAATATTTAACTAAACTCAGACTGTTTCAGAAAAAAATGCAAAATAGAGAAAAGGAAATCTAGTAATCTACATCTCAGTGATCAGCATTAACATTTTGTTGATATTTCCTTCTGGGTCATTTTTCTCTTCGTGTTATATTTTTCCAGTTATATTCAAACTTTAAAGACATGTTCTGCCTTTTAAATTCAGCACCGTAGCAAACAATGCATGCTATTATAAACTCTTCATAGATAAAATGTCATGTATTTCTTGAGAGGTTGTTACATAATTTACTTTGTTTATTCCCCACTGTTGGACATAGGTCATTTCCACTGTTTTTTGTACTACAAATAGTTCTCCGATAAATATCCTGGCTCACAAACCTTTAACAATCTTTAGGATTATTTCCTTAGGATAGCTTCCAATGGAGGAAAAGAAAAAAAGGTAGGGAGGAGAGGGATGGAGCAACTCCTAGGTCAAGTGATATAAAATGTTTAAAGGCTATTATTACTTTATACTGACAAAATACTTTCCCAAAATCTCCTACCAGTTTACACTCCCACCAGCAGTGTATGAAAGTGGGAAGGGAATGTGGTGAATATCCCACATGCTAAAATATTTACTAACTTCCTCAGCAATAAATGATATCTTATTATTTTAATTTGCTTTTTTTTTGTAGAGGCTGGAATAAAAAAAAAAAAAACAGAAAAACCACATGTGCTAACCCACTAATTCCATTCCTAAATGCAAGTGTAGGCCTACCAATTCACACTTAGTAAACCCAAGAGAAAGAAATGGGTGTCCACCAGAATTGTTTGGTACATCATATCCAAATTCTAGAAACAACTGAATGTTCATCAGTAATAGAATGGATAAGCCAATCAAGTAAGTTCATAAAATGAAACTCTACAGAACTATTTTTGAAGAATGAGCCACAGCTCCATGCAGCAACACACCATTCCTCTCATGTCCATGATTTACATAAAAGTAGTCAGGCGCAAAGGAGAAAGTGCTGTAGGAGTCCATTAATATTGCATTCAAGGACAGGCAAAACTGGGCGATGATAATAGAGGTCAGAATAATGATGGGAGAAGAGAAGGGTGTGGGTATTGACTGGAAAAGGGCACAAAGCAGCCTTCTGGGTGCGGGAGAGTTTTTAAATCTTGAGCTGCACAATATGCAGATGGGTACACAGGTGCAGAAATTCATTGAGCTTAAAATTAGTTTAATTCATTATACAAAGGTTATACCTCCATGGGAAGGCAAAACTTGTAAAAATAAAAATAAATAACAAAGCATGAATTTTGAAGGACCGCAAAAGTCAACAGACCTTCTTGCAATGGTTCTTTAAGGCAAATGGTTCATTGCTCCATTTTATGGGAGCAAGAATTGGCTTTCAGATGATATCATGCTTTGCTGTTCAGGGAGTTCGATAATGAACTCACTCAACTATTTACACATATGTTTGAAGGTTATAGAAAACTGGAATGGTGCCCAAAAGACTTAAAGAGTAAAGGAAGTCATTTTAGCAATTACCATCTGGCAAATCTACCATTGCAATTATTATTTAAATAACACTTTTAGGAGTAAAGAATGATAAGCTTAAAAAGAAAAAAAAGCATCATAAAAATCTCCAATAGCTGGGGAATGGCACGGCACTAGGAGTGAGGGAAAAACACAAGCTAGTCCAGATTCTGCAATCAGTGATTTTGGTAACACCCTGTCTGTCATCTACCTTTTTCTTTTATTCAGTCTTTGCTGCCTCCCAATCTTGCACTCTTCCTTCTCTCCCTTTAAATGTTCTACCCCCTCCCCACTCAGGGCCTCCCTGGTGGCGCAGCGGTTAAGCGCTGCACTGTGGAGCTCTCGGCAGCGGCAATGTGAGTTCGATGCCCGTCCAGGGAGATTCCCACAGGGCACAGGGGACCTCTCCCCCTCGCCCGCTGCTCCCCTCAGCAGTGTATTTCTGATCTGCCTGTTCTGCTCCCTGCTCTGTGTCTGGTGAACCCTCTCGCCGCCCCACGCCTCTGGCCTGTACCCCAGCTTGTACACATAAATAAATAAATCTTTAAAATAAATAAATGTTCTACCCCAGGGAACCATCTCCCTAGATAACTGCACATAATCCGATGACTTTAAGAGTCATTTTTAAACCAATGCCTCTGAAATTTACCTCTCCAGACCTGATCTCTCATTTAACTCCAGATTCCTGTACCTGCTTGACTTCTGTGTTCGTTGTCTAATTGGTATCTCAAATTGAAGAGCTTGATTTTCCATTTCCATAACTCCTCCTCACACACTGCTCAAAACCCAAAACTCAGAAATAGAGAACAATGATACAGCCGAGAAAGCCCTTTTCCGCTTTTGCTTTCACTCCTAGAACTTATTATGGCCTTCCCCGTCGCATATTAGTTTCTTAACCTTCTTAAAACTTAAACATGAAAGCTCCATGATAGCAGAATTTGGTTTTGTTCACTGTGATGTCATTAGCACCTAGAATCTTCCATGACTCGGTGCATTATAGCCACCTGGAATATGTTATTTCGATGAATAAATGATCTATTGAACATCTCATGTTCCCGGTTGAAGCAATTTCTAATGATAATAAAGGGTCACCTGTAGCAGTACTCTCGTTGCCATGTTTAGGATGTTGTGAGGTTTCAGTGAGATCTATCACAGTTAAAGCTTTTTACTTGTCCAGTCAAATGGTTGGTTGACCTGCTGGTCTGGGCAGCCTGTGACCTCACAACATGGACATGGGCTTTTGTCAGGAGACTCAGAAAGTTTGTTTATATCCCGACTGTCCCCAATTGTTACCAGGGGGATTTTAGGTTATGTGTGTAATCTCTGAATCTAAGTGCTCCTCCATAAATTGAAGATAATTAAACCTGCCTCACAAGGTTATCATGCAAATTAATTTAAGTGGTACAATGTTTATGAGTGTGTCAGGCAAGTACAAGGTCCTCACACAAAAAAAAAATGATCAAAAAATGCAGGCCTCTGCATTTATGGAAATTATGCCATTCATCATTAGGCTTTCTTGAGGGGCTAAGTGTACTTTTTAATTAGTATTTATTACCCTTTTTCTCTTCATTATAGATACATTGTTGCTATAAAAATTGTAAACTTCCCATACAAATATATAAGTTACCAAGAATTCTACTTCCACTAAGGTTTTATATTTTTCAAGTCATTTTAATATCATTTAATATCAAGTCATTTTAATATTTAATATCCATGTCTGTAGGTATTTTACCCTGATCTCATATTAGCAACGTAATCCAAATTCTTAAAGAACAGGATTTATAAAAATGATTTCTTCTGAGTTCTTCTTGATGGTCTTGGTTGATATATTTATTTACAGCTATAATAATATTGCTAATAATTTTCGGTGATTATTTCACATGTGAAATTCCCAAAGTGAACTACTGAATAAAAGGGAATGAAAACCATTGAAAGTTTTGATGGATTTTGCCATACTTTCTTCCCCCTAAATGACACCAATTTACAATGAAACCACCAGTGTATGATTGCCTACTTCTAGCCTCATGAAATACTGATATGCAGGTTGGGAAAAAAAAGCACAAATACCTTTATGATAAACAAAAAGTTGTACTATTGTTTTAGTTATATTTGAATACTGTCGTATGAATTTCAATGACATTTTTACATTTCTAAAAATATGTACTGTTTTTGTTTTCAAAAAATTTTTAATTCTGGGCCTCCCTGGTGGCGCAGCGGTTGGGCACTGCGCTGTGGAGCTGTCGGCAGCAGCAGCTCGAGTTCGACACCCGACCGGGGAGATTCCCACATGGCGCAGCAGACCTCTCCTGCCTCGCCCACTGCTCCCCTCAGCAGTGTATTTCTGATCTGCCTGTTCTGCTCCCCACTGTCTCTGGTGAACCCTCTCGCCGCCCCACGCCTCTGGCCTGTGCCCCACCTTGTATGCATAAATAAATCTTAAAAAAAAATTTAATTCCACCATCCATTAGTAGTGATTATCATCTCTTGCTGGGTACAATTCCAGACATCTCTTTACAGATGGAAAGATATAGGTAGAAATAGGAAAGATGTAGGAAAGATACAGGTAGATAGGTAGATAGGTAGATAGGGGAGTAGAGAAGAAAGAAGGGTGAAATATGGTTTTCTTTAGAACTAGTCAGTTCTCATTAGTCATGGGTCTGGATGTGTGATTTTGTCTACCTGCAGTTTACATCCATAAAAAAATGTATATTTGTGGTCCCAAATCAATAATTGCTGAGTCTAGTTGGACATTCACTGTTACTACTGAGCAAGATAAAAATTGAATGCCCCAACTTGCAGGTTCCCAGTTGTGGCTGAACAAAGCGGACCTCTGCCTTCCTGTCCCAGAGTAAATCAGCACCCTTTGTGGTCTCTGCGTTGCCACTTTTGGGAATTGTTTGTGCATTTTGTTGAGGATTTCACTCATTTTTAAATAACTGTATAGAAGTAACACCGCATGATAACACTATAGAGGTTAATGCATCATTATTAATTAATATCTGTAAGAACTACACTGAGTTTACCACTAAAAGTCCATTTCTATCCTTAACCAGACATTTGGTCCCTTTGGGCCCAAGCCCAGTGCTGAAGTTTTGGGGGTCTGCAATGCAACCTGGCTGTGACTGACTAAGGAAGAGTTTCCAGTGCCAGGCTGATGGGCGTGAGTTACAGTGCTCTTTGCCACAACTCCCTGTTCATGAATCAATGGCATATATGAAATAAGGTGTTTTTAAACAGAAACACACATAAAACAAGGTTATATATTGATCGGTTAATGAAAATGTTGTGAAAACACTGGAAGGACCTAGCCCTGAATTTCCCCGAGGAACAATGGTTCAGTATTAGCTAATTAAGTTTTTGCAGTGCCTTAATATCGCTACCATGGATAACAAGAATGGACTGGTCTTTAGGAAAACTTAGAAATATGATTTTTTAGTGAGTCATGCCATACGTGCTGTTACGAATAAAGGTATTGAATTTACTTATATTCGAATTAAAAATATAAATCATGTAGAATTAAGGAAATGCTGGAAATGATTCAACTCTCTTCCTAAGAAGAAATATCAATTCCTAAGTGATCTCTCTAGATTATGAAATCTAAAGGGATGAAAAATGATCCTGTACTTACTGGGAGGCTGGGGCCAAGGGCTTTTCAGCGAGTGCTTCCATTTCAGCCGCCCGTGGCTCTCTGCGATGAGGGCAATGGAACCCTTATACTCCCGACACACACATCCTCCCTCCCTCTGTGTCCCTTAGTTTGTTCAATCATGGTGGTGATATTGGCCAAGTCTATGCCAGTTGTATTTGGAGCTGTGGCCATAATCTCAACAGCTTTTCACCTGATCTGTCTTTAATCTGAGTCCGTGATGGAGACGGACTGCGGTCCCTCCATTCTAGAACTTGGACCTTGGGATTAAGTTGGTTGGAATGATCAATCCTATTCTTACTAGCAGTGCTTACTGGAATCGAGTCATCTTTAGAGCACAGGGACACTCCTTCGCACAGAGCAACCACACGACAAGCCACCCAGATCTCCCCACTCAGAGGAGCACGAAACGGGACAGGCTGTCAGAGAATCAGCATCCGGGAACACTGCATTCAAGTCCAGGTGTCACACTGCCTGGCCACATCAGCAGTGGAAGCCAGCCCAGAAAAAATGACATCTGTGTTATATGTCATTGCCTGTAAGACACAACCTCTGTAAATGTGTGCGTATTTTAACATCTCTGAAAACGAAGCTTGCCCCGTAACTGAAGTATGTGTAGTAAGTAAAATGGTTGCAACTTCTGTGCCAGAAAATGTCTACACCACCATATACCCTCAATCAACAACTGCTGAGCAAAGGATTCTAAGTTGAATATAATTATTCCTTCAATTTTTAAAAATATTCTTCTATTCTAGCATCCATGTTGCTAAGATTAATTTTGAAGCCATTTTGAAGTCTGAATCCTCTCTCCCTCTCCTCTCTCTCATCTTTATTCTAAGCATTCTAATATTTCACAGTAACGTCCTTGGTGTAGTTCTTCTTGCCTAGACAGTGCTCAGCCACCAAGGAGTCCATCAACACAGAAGTCCACACTTGGGTTAGGGAAACAAGGCCACAGTGTTCGTTTGATAAATTCATCCCCTTTTCTTGTTCTGAATCTCCTAATGATGTGCTATTGATGTGCAAGGCCCAGGCTTGAGCTTCTACTTCACTTCTCCCTTCTTCCTTCTTGCTCATTGTTTTCCTTTCATGAAGCAACGAAGCTATTTTACCAAATTTTTATGGACTTTTACATTTATTTTTTGAAGTTATGAAATAAAAACATGACATTTTTCTCCGCACAGCAATTCTTAGTGTTTTGATGTTGCTTTTTCCCAAGGATCACAATAATAGTCTGTATCATGCAATGAATTTTCATATCTTTCGGAAGATATTAGTTGCAAATTTTTTGAAGTTGACCTCCTCTGCTAGCATTGTCATGTTTCACTGAGTTCCTTTTCATCTTCATTTTCTGTTGTTCATTTCATTGGTTGGCTGGGTTTTTTGGTGCACGCTTACTGCTTTCACGTGGAACGCCTTCTGCAAATATCTCACTGTGCTGGATTGTGCTTTTTTTTTTTTTAAAGATTTATTTTTTATTTATACATACAAGCTGGGGTATAGGCCAGAGGTGTGGGGCAGCGAGAGGGTTCACCAGAGACAGAGTGGGGAGCAGAACAGGCAGATAAGAAATACACTGCTGAGGGGAGCAGCGGGCGAGGCAGGAGAGGTCTGCTGCGCCATGTGGGATTCTCCCTGGCCGGGCGTCGAACTCGCGTCACCGCGGCCGACAGCTCCACAGCTCAGTGCTTAACCGCTGCACCACCGGGGAAGCCTTTTTTTTTTTTTTTTTTTTTTTTTTTGAGAGTGAAGTACCAACCAAATGTTTAATCTGCATCATTGTGAGCATGGGCAGAGACTTAAATGTTGTCTTTTATTTACTTGGAGTAATGAGAAGACACACTATCGTTGATGCAAAGTACCTCATGTCTTGCTGGAAACCTTTTCTCTGGAGCTATGTCATTTCTTCACAAGATGACTCCCTGTCTGCAGACAGAGGAGCCAGGAAAGGGACAGACCCTGGATGTTGGCCTTCGACATCAGCAGGAAGTGTGCTAAGGTCTCCGAGTTTGCTAGAGAGGTTGCCGTTCACCCTCTGTTGGAGCCCTACCTGGCTCTCCCAAGATGTGGTGAGCCTGAGATCCAGTCTTTATCTTCTTCTCCAAAGGCAAAGAAGAAACCATCTTCTGGCTGTGAATGGCAAGGGAGAGACTTAAGGGTCTGCTAGTCACCAAATTCTAGACGATGCCTCCAAAATTCCACAGTGAATGGCACTTTCCTTGGAAAGTCTCTCGGAGGCTCCAGGGGCAAGTCATCTGCAGGCATTTAAGTGAGAACTTTCTCTACTCTGCTAAATGGCTTGCCCTGCCTGCATCTGCTTCCCATCTTCAGATAAGTGGTTGAACCATTCCTTTCTTTATTGGCTCCTTATTCTTTCAGTCCTTGCAGACCGGTATAGTTACTCTCCTTTCACTATTTCAAGGCTTTGGGGGTGTTGTAGGAAAGATAAGCCTGCACAGGCAATATGCTCTGATTAACTGGAAGGTTAATGTCAATGTCAAAGTAACAGTGGAGTTAGCCAAGTGAAGAGAATAGAAAGAGCAGTCCAGGCAGACTTCCACACGATGGTCCTCTAGTAGACATATACATATCTTCATGTATATGTCTAGTAGACATATACATATCGGCTGACAATAGGATTACATCCTGATAAACCCATCCTAAATTGAAAATAACTAAGTAGAAAATGCTGGCAACATGGCACCCTAGAGTATGGGTTGTCTACCATGTGACTGACCGTCACTGCCACTGGTCAGCATCTGACTGTAGCCACGACCTGCTCATCGCTTGTCCTCACGAGACTGTCGCTATGAGTGGGAGGGACCCACTTGGTCTAATTCACCGCTTTTCCCAGCCTCTCACCCAGGACCCACTTATTGATAATGAGTGAAAACAACTTAAATTCTCTAAATAAATATCTTTACGAGCAAGCCTGAGATGAGAGGAAGGACAGAAAGTAATTGTTTTGGCTTGCCTTCATATCCCGCTCATGCATGGACTGACAAGCCTCAGAATATTCCACACCCAGCCTTCCTCCCCAAGGTCTCTTATGTACAAATTAGGCACGTTGAGTGGCACTGAAGTAAACAACGCAATTTGACACCAACGCCTCTCCCAAATCTCTAAGGCTCACACATCCCAGGGGAGCCTACCAGCAAGGCTGACCCCCCACTTTACAAAGGGCTGATAGCAAAATGTTTCCGGAAGTGCCTCCGGTGCTGGCTGGCTCTCTTTGAACCTCATGCATTTCCCATGCCTTTCTTATTAGCTAGACATTTTGTCACAGATTATTAAAACGAAACAAGGCTTGTGAAAACAAATGGGAAAAAGATGCTCCCTGTAATGTCTTGAATTTTATTCTCTGTAGACTCGCCAAATTGCAGGAATCTACGATGTTTCCTGTCACCAAAGGGAGTGAGTGACTTTCTTCTGCATTGTAGTGAGCTGAGAGGCATCCTGTGATGAAAGCTCAGATTTAATGGCGCGTTTATTGTTCTCCAAGTGCTTTCACATGTTTACATCATTTGGTTCCAACCAACAATCCAGTGAGAACAACCCCATTCCTGCAGTGGAAAGAAAAGACCTCAGTCTTCCCTGATGGAAAATAAGGAATCAGCTGCCTTGATGCTTCAACTCCTGGGGCGGTCTAGTTTCAGGGGCCAATGAACTAAACTTGCCTGGGGGTTATGGAGTGAATTGTGCCCCTCACCCCCTCCCTCCAATTCATATGTCAGAATCCTTATCCCCAGTACCTGAGAGTATGCCCTTATTTGGAGATAGTCTTTACAGAGTTAATCAAGCTAAAATGAGGTCATTAGGGTGAACCTAATCACCGTGACTGGTGTCCATGAGAAAAGAGGAATTTGGATGTAGAGACAGGCCTGGGGACAAGGTGGGAAGGCCGAGCCACAGACAGCTCAGAACAGGTTCTCCCTCCCAGCCCCAGAACCACCAACCCAGCGGACATCTTGACCTTGAACTTCTGCGCCCAGCACCATAACAGCACCTGTTTCTGAGGCTGAAGCCACTCCGCCCGAGGCGCATTGCTGCTACTGCCCTCGCAGATGAGTACCCTGCTCCTCAAACCCCTCAGCCTCATCCCCACGCCCTCTCCCCCACGCCCTCTCCCCCTGGGCATTTGACGAGATCAAGTTCTTTGCCAGGACAGCCAGGAAGACATTGCTTGCTTCTGTGGCCATAACAGTGAAGCGATAGCCCAGCCCGGATCGGAAGAGGGAGGTGTGCTCGGGAAAGAGGGCTCCCTTCACCCCATCCTACCCAGCCCACTCTGGGCCTCGAGTCTGACGGATGCACACACACCCCTTATTTATACCCCTGTTAGCTAGCTACGTGACCTAGGGGCAGTAGATTAACTTCTTTCAGTTCCCTCATCTTAAGGAGGAAATGATATGACATTCCTAAGTCAAGAACCAAAGTCAGGGGCCTCCCTGGTGGCGCAGCAGTTAAGCGCTGCGCTGTGGAGCTGTCGGCAGCGGCAACATGAGTTCGATGCCAGGCCGGGGAGAATCCCACATGGTACGGCAGACCTCTCCTGCCTCGCCCGCTGCTCCCCTCAGCAGTGTATTTCCATCGATCTGCCTGTTCTGCTTCCCACTCTGTCTCTGGTGAACCCTCTCGCCGCCCCACACCTCTGGCCTGTTCCCCAGCTTGTATGCAAAAATAAACAAATCTTCAAAAAATAAATAAATTTAACTCTGTTTAAAAAAAAAAAAAAGTCAGGCACACAGGACTCCTCCGGGACCCACCCGTAAGAGGACTCCAGTCCTGTGTGTCTCTGTCCCCGCAATCTCTCCCCTCCTAATATAACAGGGTGGGACCCAGGAAAAGGGGAGGTTCCAGGTTCCCTGCCCACCCAAGGGAGGGTGTTGCTGGGCAGGGAGAAGAGGAAGCTGGTGAGGAGACTGGAGAAGGAAGGAAGCAAGATGGAGAGCAAAGAAGAGACCTGGAAGAGGCACACAGGGGAGAGAGACATGTAAAAAACTGCACTTGCTTCTTGGTTCTGGACTGGTTGAGACACACATGGGTGAGAGACCCGGGGGAGGTGACAGTGGCAGCTCTTATCTTCATTTTGATTTTGCTCCTTTCCTCCCAGACTTGTCTGTTTCTGACCCAGTTCTATGGGTCCCCACCGGAAGGTGCTTTAGACTTGTGGCAGGCTCTCGGGCCTTGCTTTGGCCAACCCTATTTGGTTGGATATTTATCCACGAGGGGATGGGCAACTTTGGGTGGTAGATTTAGAAACTACATTCTTTGCCTTGTCTGTATGGCACCCTAATTGTATTAAAGTTCCTTTCCATTAAAGGTCTTACATGTTTTGTCTTGATGCGGCAGATGGCAGAACCTATTTAGAGCAGGCAGATTTGGAGGTTCTGGGGTGCCCCTCTCCCTGCCCTGTAACAATAATGCAATACACATTTCCTCACAGAAAGAGCAGTCAGTACTTTATAATTTTAAGGCACCTTTCCCCTTTAATCTTATAATCTCAACATTTTCTACATTAGGCAGAAAAGGAGATAATTTTAAAGATGCCAAATAAGGGCCATTTTGTTTTGGAAAGAAATTATCGCGAACTAAACGTCCAAACTAATATCTTAAATTTTTTTCATTAAAAAACAATCTCGGCCCATTGAGTTCACTTATAAACTCTGGCTGAGGTTCACACTTAAACAAATGTTTTTAATTTCACTGTATACTGCCAGAACGACCAGTGTAAACTCTACCTCCATAGCTTACAAGTGTGCTTTTTTTTCTCTTAGTGCCTTACTTTATCTGATTTTCATTGTTTAATTTTTTTCTCTTTTATTGGATCTCAGTAGCTGTGTGTTCCATAAACCAAAGACCAAAAGGCACATTCTCAACCGTGGGTTTGAGGTCATTTGATCTCTGTGGTTGCTTTCCAAAGATTAAAGCCAAACTTAAACCAGAGGACTTTTCTAGAACTAGCAATGGAGAGATGACTTTGGTGCAAGTTCATTTGCCATGAAAGAATAGAAAACATCAGCACTTTTATCTGATCCAAGCCCTGGGCATTTTTGCAGCAGTACCAAAACCCCAGGTTAACATTCTGTTTCACTTAACATGATCCAGTGTTAACAAGTGTTAAACGAGGCCAAACATGTTGTAAAAATTAAAGAACCCTACTAATATATACTTAACATCACCTATGGGGTAGTCAAGGGAATCGCCACACACTTGGAATTCAGGTATAAATCATAAACTGTTCAGCAAATTTAAAATAACAGAATGCAAGACAGGGTGGCCCAGGGAGGGGCATTAGAATGGGGGGGAAAACCAGCTGACATGCTACAATGAAGGAGGAGCAGGGAAGCCATAAAAATCAGTCACAAACAGAGAAAACCACAGTATCGCTCTTTGGTAGAGACCCAGAGCATAAATGTACCACAGGCCTCAGGACACCATGTCACACCACCCAAGAAGATGGGACAGCTGGGGGCAGAGAGCTCTTGAATGGCAGGGATTCAGGAATCCCATACTCTGAAAGGCCCTGTGAAGCCAGATCACCTAGGAATAGTCATTTAATCTCTCAAAGTGTTCTTTTAGTCCAAAATAAAAATAATGATTCTGTCACTGCCATGATGGAGACCAGAAGTCCAAGAGCTACAGATGGCCACTGACTCAGCCTCACACCTCCATCCTCCCTCTCTCTTCTCTTGGCAGTGTTGGGTGCCATATTATCCCACTTCTTGCTCAATTATTGGCTGTTGCAGCTCAGCCTCCCGGGCTGGCTCCACTCCCTGATCCCTCAACGTGGGTACCATAGAGTTCAGTCCTCACTCTTTCTCTCTTCTCGATCTAGAGTCCCCTAGCAATCTCTGGGCCCTCGATAAGATCCATTTTTTTGGTCCTTCCCCCATTTACACCTTCAGTCATCACCGCCCTTCTGAACACTAGACATATACAACCAACTGCAATCTTGATATCTCCACTTGATGTCTAATAGGTGCCTCAAACTGTATATGGCCCTATCACCCAATCTTCATTTGCCCTGTATGAGTCAAAAGCATCCACTCAATTGCTTGAGTCAAAAACATCTGGAGTTATCTTGACCTGACTCTCTCCCTCTTCTCTCACTTTCGCTCTATGAGCAAGACCTCTCAATGCCGTTTCTGAAACACACCTCAAATCTGCCCGCTGCTCCTTCCCTCTGCCACCATTATCCTTTTCCTGGGCACCATCTTTGCTCATCTGAATATAGACAATCAACTCCCAGCTGTCTGTCCTGTCTTCCTGTTGGCCTACATTATCTTTCATTGTTTTACCTTTACTATAGTCCTTGTATAAATTAAATGTCTTATCAATAAATAATACATGTGTAATAGGTAGCATTTTTAATTTAAAATTCACCAATAAAAATACACATGTGATTGTAAAAAAAAAATCAAGACTCAACAAAGACCTAGAAGGATACATACAAACGCTATGATAAATTTACATCCTTAGAAAGAATCTAAAATAGAAATGAAGTACAAAAATAGATTTCACTTCTACATACAGCATGTCCTTTATTTATTAAGAATACTTAAGAATTTGAAGGGAACTTGTCAGGATGTTAAAATGTCATTTCGTGATCACACATGTAGATATTGTCCTCTGCAAGTTTCTTCTAATTTCCTCCAAATCAAAAATTAAGAAACAGAGTAGAGGGTAAGGGAAGAATAAATTTTATTTACTTAAATATAAAAAGTAAAAAGGGAACATATCTCTAAGCCAAAAAATGTGTTCAAACTCGAAACAAAATAGTTGTTGCATAAATAGCTGATGAAATATTTCAATTTCATG
Source organism: Scalopus aquaticus (assembly GCA_004024925.1). Taxonomy (NCBI): domain Eukaryota; kingdom Metazoa; phylum Chordata; class Mammalia; order Eulipotyphla; family Talpidae; genus Scalopus; species Scalopus aquaticus. The sequence continues at coordinate 70,786 of PVIJ01008513.1, forward strand.
AAAAAAATCTTTAACTGGAATGTTTCTATTTGCCTCCACACTGTAAAAAAATTTTGAAATGTAAATCGTGTCCTAACACCTGATTAAATCCCTCCGGTGGCTCCCCAACAATTCAGAGTCCCGATGGGGCACGAAGCCAGCCTGACCTGACCTGGTCTCCAACCACCTCTCCGAACTCCACTTCCCCAGTCACCTTTGTCCAGGCCATGCCACCTTCCTCCTGTCAATCACAAGTTCTCTCCCACATGATTGGCCTTAGGCCCTCCTCTCCCTCCTCTTCTCCCCTTCCCTGATTCCCCTCCAGTCCCCCAGAACAGAGCTTAGCTGGAACATTCTTGCCATGCAAACCTTTTCAAATACAACAGCCCCAAGGAGACTTCCCCTGCCCAACAATCTAGGGCACTTCCCCCAAAGACTGCGGATAATATCACTCATTACAATTTTCTCTACACCACTGACCATACCCCGCTCTGTTTTATTGTGTGTTTATGTACTGGCTTTTCTTCATCCCTATCCTCCCAGAAGATGGAGGGGCTCTTGCTTTATCACCATGCCCTATTCCCAGCATCAAGAGCTGCGCCTGGCACATCAAACTGCAACAGTCTTCCATTGCTGTGTAACAAATCACCATTAGTTCAGTGGCTTAAGCCAACACCCACTTACTAGCTCAGGCCTATAGGTCACAAGTCCAGGTAGAGTCTGGCTACCTGTGGTCTAAAACCTGGTCAGGGCTATGAGAAGCTGAAATCAAGGTGTCAGCGGGCTGAGTTCTTACCTGGAGGCTTCAGAGAAGAATCTGCTTGCAGGGCATTCAGATTGTTGGCAAAATCCAGCTGCATGAGGCTGGAAGATGGAGGTCTCTGTTCCCTGCAGACCGGAGCAGGGGGCCATGCTTAGCTCCCAGAGGCCACCCACATCTCTTCTCTCTCAGCCCCTCCATCTTCAGGCTGGCAAAGGCATGTCAAATCCTGCTTGTGCTTTGAATATCTGACTTCCTTTTCCATAACCAGCTGGAAAATTCTGTTTTCAAAGGTTTCGTGTGATTCAATCAGGCCCAGCTGGTTAATCTCCATCTCTTAAGGTCAACTTGCCACATAAATTAATCCAATCAAAGGAGCAAAATCTATCACATTCACAGGGCTGGGGATTATACAAAACACAAACACCAGGGCGCAGGAATTCTCAAGGCCCCTTTAGAATTGTGCTAGCACTAAGGGTACTTGTACAAGTACTTTTTGGAACAGAAGAATGAATAACAAGCAGGGTCATCAAAAATCATAAAGTCTCACCCATGTTAGCATTTGTGATTCATCAAGATGGCCCTGTGACATCAGGAACAGGCTCAAATGGGAGAGATTTGCCACAGTCATGGAGATGGCCCATCAAAGCAAGCCTGTTTTTTCTTTAAATTTTGGGACTTGGGAAGACAAACCCTAGTTAGCTGGCAAAGGCAATTGAAAAAAAGACAAAAACTGCAACTAATGAACAAAAGCCCAGACTAACTGATTTTCATTGGTTTTCATTTGACTCAGCTGCTTGCTAGTTTTGACTGTGGGTGACTTATTGAACGTGTCCAACTCAGGTTTCTTCCTTCTACAAAGGTCAACCATTTCACAAGCAGGAGTGAGGTTTAAAATAGTAGATGTGTGTACACGACCAAGTATGTTATCCAGAGCATAGGAGTTGCTTTGAGTTGGGAGGCAAATGATTTAACTCCTGGCTGATTGAAGACGTCAGTTGTTCAAAACGATCGTCACAAATTTAACCCATCTTTCAAGATAGAGGAGTAGGGGGATGTTTTAACACCAAGAAATGAGTCAAGTATATACATATATGTATATGTGATTTGCATATATGATTAATTAAAAGTATATATTAATCATATATATATATATATAATTAACATTTTTCTTAAAAATCCATAGGAAGTAGCCACACTGAAGACACTTTCTTTTCATTCACTCATCTCCACCAGTTTTCATTCTACTGGTGGGAAAAAAACTCATTTATTTAGCTGAGTATCATGCATAGTAACTGATTAAAGCTTAGCAGACATATCTTTTTAATGCCTAATTTTAAACACTGAAACCTCAGCCAAGCAAAGGACTCCTAGCAGGAGATACATCACCTTCCACAGGAAGTAAATCCCAGCTCTGCCACTCGCCAGCTCTGTGACATTGGACTGGCCTTATAGCCTCTCTGTGCCTCAGTGTCCTTACCTGCCAAATGGGAATAACAACTCATCACTGGGCTGAGGACGAAATGACTCAGGATATATAAGACACCTAGAGTGATGGCTGGCATGGAGCAAACGCTACCAAACATTTACTGAGCACAACAAGCCTTTCAGGAACGTGGACCTGGCTGAGTGTGGGCAAAATGGATGCGCTGGGGCTTTCTTGCCTCCCGCCTGCAGCCTCCACGCTGCCACCTGCGGCCTTCTTTTCCTCCTAGGTTTCGTTGCACATGGTGATGCCATGGTACTGCTTGGGGGCAGGAGTGGGGGCTCGTGCTCCTACGAGTACAGAAGCAGGCCAAGAGGCCGGGGAGCACTGGGCATGCGAGTATGTCAGCACGGACACCTGGCTGAGGGTGCGCTTGGGAGAGGGGAGAAGCCAGGGAGCCAGGGCAGAGCTGGCAGGGGCTGGGAGGCTCTACTGCTGCCAGCCCCCCGGCCCTGCCTCCCTGCCTGCCTGCCTGCCTCCCCACCTGTTAGTCTGCTGTGGACCTGGTTCGCAGCTCCAGTGTTACAGGCTGTCAAATCTATCAAGCACTCCAAGGTTCTTTTCCATTTGCCCAAATCATCAGTGAAGCTGCCTGGCTACACTGAGCGACAAGAGAGGTGCACGCCCTGCTCACTCAGAGGGTGGC
>PVIJ01008514.1:0-73653 GCA_004024925.1 Scalopus aquaticus
ATCCCCTTGCCCATGGTTGTGGGGGTAGCAGCTGCCACTATGACCCTTCTACCATGGAGTTTTTCTGGCTTTTCTCTGTAGTAATGAGGAGGGAGATTGAGTGATCTGTCCTCAGCCCCACCCTGGAGGCTAAGTGGAAGCTGAGTTACTTAGGTGACGTTAAGACCCTCAGGTCTTTCTGACCTTAATGCCCTCACTGTGGGTCTCCCTTGAAGTCTGGAGCCATCCTCCTCTCCAGGGAAGGACTTGAGCTGGAAACTTAAGTGGATTGACTCAGGGCCCTCTCAGGCGAGTGGGTTAATGTCCCCCTTAGGCTGGACTAGGTTGGACAACCAGGGCCTTTCCTCTTTGGGGAGGCCTGGTCTGCACTGTGGAATTTCAGAGTGGAATTGCCTGGGCTGGAGTCCCAGTTTTGATACATAATTGGCTGTGTGACCTTTGGCAAGTAACTACCTCTCTGAGTTCATCAGTAAAATGGGGATAATGGCATCGAACTTTCAGGGCTTTTGTGAAAGTAAATGCTCTGATTTTGCACAGCCTGGCTTGCTGTGCATGCTCTGTAAATAGGACTCTTTTTATCAGTAGTACTGAGGGCCCCACAAGACTGCTTATGGCTCCTGCTTGGAGGCAGACAACTGGGCATTCAGGGCAGGGGGGTGGGGTGGGGCGGGATGTTGTGTCCCCACAGGCAGGGAACAAGAACTAGGAAGCCTAATGGCAGAGGCGGTAGCTCAAACAGGCCTCATTCATCAGTAAGCCAGGCTTCCTCTGTGAGAACAACTCTTGGGGCCCCTTTGTCTGGGTGGGGACAGGTGCTGGAGTGGACCTCAGCTCTGTACTGTAGGAACAGCAGAACTCAGGGCTGCCAGACAGCCGTGGTGGAGACCATGGTGGCAGGTCTAGGCCTGTGCATCTGGGTCCCTAGGGGACCAGCTTCTCCCTCTTAGTAGAGCCAGGCAGCAGCCATTGTTGGCTGGATCCTCAGAGCACTGAGCTCCCTTGCCCAAGCAGGCACTTGTAGAGGGAAGGGGCCTAGACTAGTACTATTGGTGCAGTTGGGCTGTAATTGCCAACAGCAGCATTTAGGATTCAGGGTAGCTCAGGAACAGAACTTCCTTAAAAGGAAGTTCTAGAGGTCAGGCTGACCTGTCCAGGTCCTAAGTCAGTTTAGGGGTTATTTTGTAATGATGGAGACTTCAGCACTTACACCATATGTGTCTCCTAATTTGGAGGGAATTCTTAGCCCTTAGGCACCTGGGGGGATGAGTAGAGGAAGGGGCTTTGTGGGAGCCCCTTCCTCGTGGAAGTTGAGAACAGGACTCCAGGGCCTTCCACCCTGACACTCCCTGTCCCTGGCCTCCTGACCCTAATCACACAGATCTGAAGTTTGTTCCTCCTGGATTACTGGGGCTTAAATCCAGTTTAGGAAGCTATTTGTGGCCGAGGGGAAGAGAGCAGTTCTGTCCTGAGTCCTTGGCCACACTGCCTCCTACTTTGGCCTAACCCTTGTGCCAAGCCTCATCTCTCCTTGGCAGAACCTGGAAGGAGTGGCTGTGGTGTCCTGAACCATGGCATCCCCATTCCTCCATCTCCTAAGGACCTGAGAAGTGGAGGGGTAAGGGTTGGGGGTTGGGGAGAGAGAGGGGTTGATAGGTTGAGTTTGCTGGAAGAGACCAAAATCACACTGCAAGAAGTTAGGTAACTCAGATCCTGTTCTAGCTCTGCCTCCTCTCCCTGTGCCCTGCACTATCCTTTTCCACTTTTTTTTTAAAAAAGATTTATTTATTTATGCATACAAGCTGGGGTACAGACCAGAGGCGTGGGGTGGCAAGAGGGTTCACCAGAGACAGAGTGGGGAGCAGAACAAGCAGATTGACAGAAATACTCTGCTGAGGGGAGCAGCGGGCGAGGCAGGAGAGGTCTGCTGCGCCATGTGGGAATCTCCCTGGCCGGGTGTCGAACTCATGTCGCTGCTGCAGACAGCTCCACAGCGTAGTGCCTAACCGCTGCGCCACTGGGAAGGCCCTCCTTTTCCACTTTTGGACTAGTGTTTGTTTTCTGTGAAAATAAGGTATATTCAGGGTGAGGTAGAGGCTCTACCACCTCTCATTTCCCCACCTTGGGCTGTGGTGGACAGATCAGGGATCAGACACCTCCCCAAGCTCAGATGTAAGCCCTTCTGGGCCTCAGGGTACCAGTTGGCTACCAGGAGAGCTTCCTGGAGCGGGCTGTCCCAGGATTGGGGAAGAGAGTGACTTTACATTCACTTCCTCTTCCTACCCCAGAGGAATAGGAGGTGGCTCAGGGGCATGAGGGTGATTTCCGGGCCTCTGTGGGGAGGATGTGTTGCGGTGCAGGCAGGTGGCACCAGAGCCCCTCTGCTTCTTCCTATGTGTGACCAGGGCCTCCCAGAACACACTTTGCCCTTGATCCCGCAAGAGCATTGAGAGTTGAGTCAGGCCCTGGTATTCCTGAGCGTCCTCAGGCAGGGATCGCCATTGTTCCCGGTTCCTCTTCTGGACCAGAGGACTTCCCTTACCCCCATGCACCGCCCCGTGCACCTGCCACACCCTCTGCTTGGCCTTGCCTGTACTCCCCTTTTTGAGGGTGGTTCATAGCCAAGGCTCTGGATGGATGACCTTTGAGGGGCTTCTCTCTAAGACATCCTCCCATTTGGAGATCAGTGGGTTGAGAGCAAAGGTGATCCCCTTCCCCGACATATTCTAGGCTCTGGGCTTGAATCAGCAGAGCTTTGACTAAGCTGCTTAATGGAGCTAGGCTCCTATAAGCCGCTTATGGGGAGAGCAGGCTTTGGGGGTAAAGAGGAACAGGGAAGGGGTTGTTCCTTTACCCCAGTACTACTGAGGTCAGGGAAAGTCCTTGCCTGGCCACCTAAATAATAGCACCAGGGGCAGCTCTGGGGTGGCAGTATCCTTTAGAAGAAAATTGTGTCCTCAGGCGGAGCTGTATCACCCCCTTTAGAGTAAGTTTCCCCCAGACAGGACTATGCCTTCCCTCTCATACTGGGGACACCCAGTCAGATTAGAGACTCATTTGACCAAAAGTTCACCCAGAGCCAGTTGACTCAACTTCAGGGTGGATGGGGAAGTGTGGGGGAGGTGGCCTTGTCTTCTACCCTGCTCCTCAGTTTATCCCCAATTAGATCCCAGTGGCAGAGCTCTATCTCCCCTACACTGTGGGGGCTCCCCCAGGGCAGGGACTTAGTTCACCCTTTCTGGAAGGCAGAATGGGCTTAGGGATCAGAGAAAATAGTGCCTAGTCTGGGGGTCCCATAAAAGCTGAGTTGGCAACAGGAGCTTCTGGGCCTGCCCCCTTTCTTGCTCACCTGCCTGTAACCCGTAGATTACCTGTGCTCCCCGGAGGAGAATATCTACAAGATCGACTTCGTCAGGTTCAAGATTCGGGACATGGATTCAGGCACTGTCCTTTTTGAAATCAAAAAACCCCCAGCCTCAGGTGAGCAGGCTGGGTGGGCCAGTGATAGAGAGAGGTAGTGAGGGCTGTGAAGCAGGCTGCTCGGGGCCTTCTCAGGCCACAGAGGAGTCAGAACGGAGCTGGGACTTGGACCCCAGAATTCCCAGAGACGTGCCTGGGGTTGGACCTCTTCTTTTCCTTCCATTTGTCTCTGGGATTGTACTTCTTAAGGACAGGCCTGCCCTTTGTCCTGCCCTCTTCAGGCCTCTCTGGGAACTGCAGTCCCAGATGCCCCAGGACTCAGTTGAAATTGGTGACCTGCTGCAGCACCTTGAACCCCTAGCTGGGATCATTCTGCCAATGATATGAGTCCTCAGCGTGCATCAGAATCACCTGGGGAGCTTAAGCAGTGCAAACAGATGGAGATCCTGGGGTGCAGCCTTGGGTGGGCAAGGGCCCCAGCCTTCATGAAGCCCACTGAGCCCAGCTGGGGTGCATTGCAGAGCGGTTGCCCATCAACCGGCGGGACCTGGACCCCAATGCTGGGCGCTTTGTCCGCTACCAGTTCACGCCTGCCTTCCTCCGCCTGAGGCAGGTGGGAGCCACGTGAGTCACTGGGCCTGGGCTAGGGCTGAGGGGGTGAGGGTGGGAGGAAAGCCCTTCCCAAGTTCTTACTGAGCCTCTCTTAGGGATGGTCTGTCTTGAGCCTGGCCGGCTGATTTCAAGGCCCAGCTCAGCCCTGCCCATATCTCTCCATCAGGGTGGAGTTTACAGTGGGAGACAAGCCTGTCAACAACTTCCGCATGATTGAGAGGCACTACTTCCGCAACCAGCTGCTCAAAAGCTTTGACTTCCACTTTGGCTTCTGCATCCCCAGCAGCAAGAACACCTGTGAACATATTTATGACTTCCCCCCTCTCTCTGAGGAGCTGAGTGCGTGGGCCTCATGGGAAGGGGGAGTGAGGGGAGGACTTGTAGAGACCGAGTTGGGGGAGGGGTGCATGTGGCCCTGACCCCCTTTTTTTCCACCCTGGGCCGCTTGTATGTCTGGCTACCATTCCTGTGTCACCTGTAGGGAAACTGAGGCTCAAAGAGGCTGGGGGAACTCTGAGGTTATTCAGCTCCCCATCCCCTAGTCCTGAAGCCCCTGCAGTGGACTGGCTCAGGCTCCTGACCTTGCCCCAATTGGCTGGGCCTCTCTTACAGTCAACGAGATGATCCGTCACCCGTATGAAACGCAGTCTGACAGCTTCTACTTCGTGGATGACCGGCTGGTGATGCACAACAAAGCAGACTATTCCTACAGTGGGGCGCCCTGACCCCCCAGCCGCCCTTTGCCCCAGGAGGGTCCTGCACCGTCAGCCATGACCTCCCTAACACTCACCTCTCCATCCTAGGTCTTCTGCTTGGGGAGAACTCCACGAGCCCTGGGCTCCGAGCCAGTGTTGGGAAGGAGGGTGACCGATGCCCCCGTCCAAGTCCACAGAACCCAGGGAGTCTGGCACATGTGGTGGGTGGTAGGAAGGCTGCTTGCCTCTCTGGCCAGGAAGGCCTCCTGTGAGAGGAGTGGCCACCCCTTCCGAGCCCAGTTTTCGGAATCGTGTTCCCCTAGCTGGGCTTTGACTAGGTCAGGGTGGGGGGTCCATTCCCTGTGCCCTGCCCACCCTTGATAGGCTGTTTATAGTAAATTCGCAGATGACCACCCATGGCTGCCAAGCTTCCCAAGGGAGTCTACACCTCGCCCAGCCCAGCCTCCCCTGTTGGGGGCTGAGACACTGCCTGAATGAGGGAGGGGCCAGTGCACCTGTATATAGTTTTCAATAAACTTTCTTTTCTGTTCTCCGGCTGTGGGCCAGCATGTTTGTGTGTGTGTGTGTTGGGGCAAGGGGGTGGGACAGACAATAATGTGATCCCCAAGTCCTCCTGTCCCCTAGTCCTCTGCACATGACACCCTGCTCAGCATCTCGAGTCAGCATTGAGAACATGTTGCAGCTAGAAAGGGTTTTTCCTTTGATAAAGGAAACCCGGGCCTTGAGAGGGCAAGCTTTGGCCTGAAACTGCAGCTAATCCTGGCGGAACAAAGGCTGGAACTAGGGCCCTGATTGCTTAGGACCACTGGGTTGAGTGTCTGGCCTTGTCAGAGAGGTGGAGGACTTGGGCTAAGACCTAGATCCATCTCCTTGCCATCAGCTGTTTTGGGATGCCCTTGTCATTGCACCCTACATATAACATCGTCCCTGGCATCCAGCCCTGCCCCACATGCAGAGGTCTTAATTTTCTTAATGGAGGAAATTCAGGAACAGAGCTAGGCAGAGAACTCAAGGCTTGTGCCCTACTATTCCAGGCACTAATTTAAATGTGCCCAGAGCCAGCCCTTTCGCCTGAGAAGAGCCTAACCTGAGAAGGCCCAGAAACCCAGGAATTCAGCTGGGTTCTATGGAGCCTTTGCTGTGAGCCAGGACCTGGGCTGAACTCTGGAAATTCTAAAATGCTTGAGACATAGGGAACAAATACCTGTCCCTAGATAAGATGGGCTGGTCATACAGGGGAGCAAGTCCTCCTTCTTGGAGGAGGCAGCATTGGAGCAGGTGCTTATAAATGGGACAACTTTAACTGGAAGAGAGGGGAGAAAGCCTTCAGGGGTATGGTACAGTGTAAAGCCACGTTTGGGATGTGAGAGTTACCAGGTGCGTTCAGCCCAACCCTGTGTGTGTATATGTAAATTCGTTCCTGATTCCTCCTTCACCTTTTTAAAAAAATTTTTTTATAGAAGAATTGCAGTGTAGGCCAGAGGTGCAGGGGGTGAGAGGATTCACCAGAGATAGAGTGGGGAGCAGAACAGGCAGATGGACTGAAATACACTGCTGAGGGGAGCAGTGGGTGAGACAGAAGAGGTCTGCTGTGCCATTTGGGTTAGCTCCCTGCCTGGGGATCGAATTCAGACCATAGCACTGAGACTTAACTCCTAGGCCACCAGGGAGGCCCTTCACTTTGTTAATTTTATCCTATTGGAGACCTATTTAGGCCTAAAGACCTACCTGGGATGGTGATGCTATCATTCATGTGCTACAGAGTACTTTCTGTGTGCACGCCAGGGTTTTGGTGCTGGTGGTGTTTTTTTATAGAGAAGCTCCAGTGAGCAGGAGGGACTCTTCCACCTACACAGTCATCAGGAAGAAGCCCCTCCCCTGCCACCCTGATAACTGTCCTCTTCACTGTTCCTGCTAAGAGAAACTGGGTTGAGGTTCTGAACTGGGCCCGCTGCACTCCAGCTTGTGACCGGGAGGGAGGTCCTGCCTGGAGGAGGCACCAGGTTGACACTCAGAGGGGTTGCACTCACCCTGATAGGCCTGGGGCCTGATGTGTCCTTTGGGCCTGGAGGAGGCCCATCTGGGAAAAGTCTCTGTCCCCTGCCTCCTTTTAAGTTTTAATACCGTTGGCACTGGTCCTGCTGCTAATGCGGTCACATGCTGCATTTGCTCCCTGGCACTTTCCCTAGGAGTCTAGAGGATTCCTGGGCAACAGAGGAAGACAGGGTGGGGGTGGAGCCAGTTCTGTCTCTGCTGCTGAGGGGCTGTGACCACGGCAGTCAATCCATGCCTTGGTGAAACTGGGCCTCAAAGCCTGTCTCTGAAGTGGGCCAGATATTTTTGCTTTGACTTCTTGGGGAGTTATGAGGATACCACCACTGGGTTTGGCAGGAAAGCTCAAGTATGCCAGAGAGACCCCTGCCTCATGCCCCCCTGGGCAGGCTGCAGGGGGCGCCCTGGGATTGCAAGGTGAGTTGTTAATTTGTCAGATGCTTCCCTTGTAGTTGGTAAAGAGCTGCATTTCCATCTCCCTGTGACTTCCCTCCTGCCTGGCCCCTCCCCTAAGAGTCACCCTCTACCCCACACCCTGGCAACTTAAGCAAGGGGGCTTTGATTGTTTGTGTGCCATGGCCCCCTTTGTTGTCATCTGCTGAAGACTAGGTACAATAAAATTTTTTTTAAGTATACATAAAATCTATTGTAATCAGATACATTTTATGTATTAAAAAATACTTATATATTCTGCAATACCTGCAATGTCATACGATAACAACTGTGATCTCCAGCCTCAGAATTGTCTACCTAATGATAAAGTCACGGATTCTGTGTAGCTCTTATGATCTGTGGCTGACATTACCCAGGGAAATGCTAAATTTGAGGAAGAGGTGAGAGAAAGTATAGGTTTAATTTCTTCTTCCAAGGGCCTCCCTGGTGGCGCAAGGGGTTAAGTCTCGATTTATGAAGCAGTTCGCAGCCACTGCAGCACAAGTTCAATCCCCGGCCATGGAGCTTCCCACATGGTAAGGCAGACAGAACTCTCCTGTCTCGCTAGCTGCTCCCCTCAGCAGTGTATTTCAGTCAGTCTGCCTGTTCTGCTCCTTGCTCTGCCTGTGGTGAATCCTCTCGCCACCCTCACACCTCTGGTCTACACCCCAGCTTGTATGCATAAATAAATAAATCTTTAAAAAAAATTCTTCTTCCAAGATCATGGATCCATGTTTTAGAACCTCTGAACAAAAGGGTTCATTTCCCCCTAATAAGAAACTTCCAGACCCAGCTTCCTTTCTGACTGGTCCTTACTCACCTTAAAACTGGGTTAAACACCTGGCGTGCTATGGCCAGTAGGGGGCAGCATATGAGCGGTAGTGCAGGGTTCTGCGCAGTTGAGGTGCCGCCCAGTTTTAGATTAAATGTCAATCTGGTTACCAACCAACCAACTAACGAAACTAAACTAACTAGCTACCTAACATGAGACCCAAAGTCCTTTGTGCTTTCCACCTGTCGTGTGTGTGTGTGTGTGTGTGTGTGTGTGTGTGTGTGTGTGTGTGTATGCATGCGCGCGCGCGCTGAGACTGGGCCTGTGGGGACGAGGACTGAGGGTTCCTGGTGGAGATGTCCTCTGCGCCCCTCGCTACCTAGGCTGGGGGTGTAGAGTAGATTTGTCTGAGCTTCCAGGGTCTGAAGTTCTGAGGCAAGGAAACGGATCCCTGTAAATTTCTTTCACATAACACTTGCTCCGGCCTTGGGGGCTTGGACATCAGAACACAGCAGTGCTGGAGTGCAACATTGTCTGGCGGCTGGTCTGGGGAGGCTTGAAGGGAACCTTCAGGCCCTTCCCATACGACAAGAGGCAGGCTGGAGTAGGTGGGTCTTCCTCCTTGGTGCGCTGTCTGGCCCTGCTTCCCCCCACTCCTCACCCCACTCTGACCCTTTAGCCCAGCCTTAGAGGCTCTGGAAGGGAGGGTGCTCATGTAGGGTGGGTTTTATTACGGGATCTTCTGCAGAGCTGTCGTCTGTGGCATGTAGGTGTTACCTAGCCCCTAGGTCTGGGCCCTGGAAGCACTTTCTAAACAGAGGCCCCACCTGTGGCTACTCTGAGACCTGAGGTTCATGTTTGTGCTTTTGGCTCCCATACATGCCCCACCCCTGTGCAGGCAGAGCGTGCGCTCTCGGATTGCCCTCTGGTGACACCAGTCTGCCTGGTTGTCCTGGTGCGGGGGGAGTCTAGAATGGGATGAAGTGGGTCCCTGACTCTCCAGAGACCACCCTGCAGGGCCAGCAGTGGACACAGCACCAGGCTATGCTCCATTCATGTCCTCTGTGGAATTCAGAGTCCCACCCAGGGAAAGATGGGTCAGGAAGTTGCAGTGACCCTTCTTGCCTGGGGAAATGGGGAGTGTCAGAGGAAGTGGCATGGGGAGAGGTATGGTATTTCTCGCATCCCTTTGGAAGTTTTCCTGAGAAGAGAGCACACCTACCAACACCCTCTTGCTACCCTTGAGTGGGCAGCGTGTCCTCTCAGATGCCTCACTCTAGGTTTGGGAATTCCACAGTCCTGGCTGCAGGTGAATGATAACACAGGGCCCACGTTTCTGCTCAGGGAGGGGAGATCCAGAAATGAAGCCTCAGGAGCTGAGACCACAAGGTGCTTGCTTTATTGTTCCAGGACAGGGGACAACGGCAGGCCATGGAAGGATCTTCTTGTGCCTCATCTGAGCCTGGGGCCAATCTCTGGGGGCTCTTGTCACCCCCAAGCCCAGGGGAGGCTGAGGTTCCCACTTGGTTTGGCTCTTAGGTAGTGCACAGCAGGCAGCTGGGCCACACCCGTACTCTAGGGGCATCCTGGGCCTGCCAAGGAGTCAAAGAGAAGGGTCATGGGTGCTGCCCCCAACCTGTACCAGGTTTCCCTTCTCTGAATGCCCAGGCTGTCTGAGACAGCTGGAAGTGATCAGTAAGCTGGGACCTAAACTACTGAAGGAGTGAGACTAGTGACTGGGAAGGGCCCTTCCTGCACCCAGGATGGGAGAACAGGACGTTTGCAAGTTTCCCGGGGCACGGGCTTTTCCAAACACTTTGTGTCGGAATTGGGCTCAGTTTAGTCCTGGGGTGGATGTTGCCCCTCCTGTGTGCCAGGCAGAGCGTGTGCTAAGGACAGGTAGAGCCTGGCAGAGCCTGCTCCCTGAGACAACTTGGGGAGAGGCTCCCTATCTCCTCCTTCTTGATGGGCTGCTAGGATGAAGAGGGTGAATAAATACAGGGGGCTCCGGGAAAGATAATGCCTGGAGAGAGCCAGACCTACAAAACGTGGCTATAGGAACAGGCCCAAGGTGGTCTCAGATCTGGCATGAGGGCCTTGGGTTTTTGGTAACCAAAGCCCTTGACTCTCAGCTGCTCCAGAAATGAAGTCAGGCTCTCTGCGATGTATGTAGTTCTGATTCTTCTGGATACAAGGTATATGGGTGAGCATATGTCTGAATAATTCTCAGTGTGTGTGTGTGTGTGCGCGCGCGCATGTGTGCACGCGCACATGCATGAAGGCTTAAGTATGGATGAGTGTGAACTAGGTAGAGTACGTTTTCTCCTTGACAGACATGTGCTCTTCATGGGACCTTAGTGAGGAGATGGCCCACCAGAGGGCAGAAATGTTTGAGGGGCAGCATCCTGGGCGGTGTCTTCTTTCACCCCCAGCTGCCAGCTAACAAACAAGTTGGCTTGGTGGCATAGGGGACAGGGAGTGTTTTCCTTCCTTCTTGACCTTTTACAGGAGCCCGATGTGGGCCACCAGCTGGGACTTCCAGGCCAGGCAAAGGCTGGAGCTCATGCGAGGGCCATGGGCTTGGAGCTGGGGCTGAGGTACACAGAGGGGCCAGCGGGGGCTGTGGGGGGCGTGGGCTCCAGCTCCATGAAGGCCGAGTAGAGGGTGGTGAGGTGCAGGTCACCCAGTGCCCCGGGGCCCCCGTTGCCTGGTGGTGCCAAGTCACCTGCCCCACTGCCTGTCTCTGCCAGACAAGGCCCTGGGGGAAAGCAGTGGGGTGGTGGTGGTGGTAGCGGCATGGAGGATGATGTCGGGGATGAGGTCACCAGGACCAAGGGGTCAAGCGCCAAGCTGTCATCCTTCAGTTGTTCCCATAGGTTTCCTAGTTGGGGAGAGAACAGGTGTCACTGGGAGGCAACAAAGGAGCCCTCTCTGTCCCCCACTCTATGTTTTTTACCTACTAAAGAGAGATGAACTGGGGTAACACTGACTGGGAAACAGACCTTTTTACCAGCTGTGTGATCCCAGGCAGTTTGCTAAACCTCTCTGATTCCTCCTCCCATGTTGGATGGTTTGAAAGTTATAGCCCAGATGACTTCTGTGACCCATTTTGAGGGCAGGGATGAGGAGGGTCAAGGATGTGAGAGCTGCTTATTGAAAGTACACAGCAAATACTCTGTACTCTGGGGTTAGCCGGGAGAGGGAGCCCCAGGAACTCTTTACACTGGCCACCGCCCGAGCTCCTCAGGAAGGTGCACCTGCAGCTCAGATCACGGATCTCCCAACAGTGCACTGCTGGACCCAGTGGGGTGGTTGAGCTCGGCTCCCTGGGCCTCCACTGCAGGGATGGGAGCAGAGCCAGGAAGCACACCTGAATCTGGACGCAAACAGTGCTGCCACTTGAACCTCCTTCTGTTTTGTGTGATCTTCATCATAATAGCCATAGCTATGGGGCTCATGCCCTGGGTATCAGAGTTGCAGGGTCTGGAGGAAGGAGGCTAGAAGCAACCTTGGGTTGAACTTGGCTACCTGGCTCCCATCCTAACTCTCTCTGTTTGTTTTTTTTTTTTTTTAAAGATTTGATTTATTTATGCATACAAGCTGGGATGTAGGCCAGAGGTGTGGGGTGGTGAGAGGTTTCACCAGAAACAGAGTGGGGAGCAGAACAGGTGGATTTACTTAAGTACACTGCTGAGGGGAGCAGCAGGTGAGACGGGAGAGGTCTGCTGTGCCATGTGGGAATCTCCCTGGCCAGGATCCAACTCGTGCTGCAGTGGCTGCGGAAAGCCTTATAGGCTGAGACCTAACCTGCTGTTCCACCAGGGAGGCCCAACTCTCCCTGTTTCTAAGTGACCTTGCGTGAGTGACTTCTTCTTGGTGAGCCTCTGTGAAGTGGGTTTAATAGTCCCCCTCTCTTATAGGCCCGTATGATCGAGCACGTGTAAAGTGGCTTGCATGATGCCTGGTGGTTAGTAGGGGCTAGAACAGGGTAGTCCACGTGCCTGTAGCTTCCTCCGAGGCTGTTGAACCCTGCTCCCCACTTCTGCAGAGGGCAAGGATCCAGCCGCATGTTTCTGATAATAGCTTCCCAAGACCTGGCTGTCTCCCTATCAGGTAGAGAGCACTCTGAGGGTCAGCCGCCTCCGCCTGTGGGTGATGTCTCTCTCCCCAGTGCACACACAAGGTCTGAGGCTAGGGCCAACATCGTCCTCCAAGCCTCCTGTGGCCAGTACCAGGGCCTGGGGTGCACTGGAATTTAATTGGGAATGGGGGAGCTGGTCACACTTCCAGATGGAGCAGGCAAGACAGATGGGAATGGATAGACCCTCTCCTTGGACTCCTGCCCTCAAGTCTCTCCAGGATCCATCCAGCTCTCAGGCTTACATTCTTCCAAGGGGAAGATGTACCTCCTTGTGCATTCAAAGATGAACTCTAAGAAAAAGCAATGGCTTCCGTTCAGACTGTCAGTTGCTCATAACCAAGCATGGACTAGAACACGAGTTCTTTCCAGCCTTCCCAGATCTGAGGGTGGTCTGATGACAGGGTCAGGTGGCACATGTCCATGGACACGGACAGGGGGGTGGAACCAGGACGTTCCTCTATGCCCCTCGGCACCCTGCTGGCTTGGGACCTTCTCTGTGTCCTGACGGCTAATAGGCTCCCTAATAGGGATACTTGGGGGGGGAGGGCCACGCTGCCTGGTGCACCTCTACAGGCCTGTCCTATCTCCCCTTTCCTATCCCCAACTCACCCTGGAAGTCAAAGTCGGTGAGAGAGGGGTTGATGGCATCCAGGTCAGTGCCAAGGTCTCCATCTGGCAGCAGCGGGTCATGCATGGTCCTGGCTGGGGAAGGCTCAGCCAGCAGCTTGGCACTGTGGCTTGGTGGGGAGTGGGCAGGCAGAGGTGAGTCCTGGGGGGTGCCGGGCTGGGCCCGCAGCTCCAGGTGCCCATCTGGCTGCGGGAACAGTGGCTGCGGAGGTCCAGGAGGGGCCAAGCCCGGTGAGAGGTGCGAGTATGTCTGCCCATAGCAGGGGGGTGCATGCCCCCCAAGTAGGTCCTGCAGGGGGTTCTTGCCAGGAATGGGGCCCGGAGCTGGGTGGAGAGAGTGCAGCGGCTGAGAGAGACCAACTGGAGGTGCCAGGGGCAGGATGGGGCCTGAGCCTGCTAGCCCAGGGGGTGGGCAGCCCAGCAGTGGGGAGCCCAGCTTCTCCCTCTTGTCTCCAATGAGGCTGTCCAGCTCTTCTGAAAAGGCCCAAGAGAGAAGGACACCATGAGACCTCCCGTTCCCCACAAACACTCCTAGCCTTGGGATCCACAGCAGACCCGCTCCTCACCCATCATTTCTGCGTCCTCAGCTTCTCCCCCTAGCCCTGTTTGCTCACGATACCCGGGCCCTCCCTCGCACAGCACACCACTTACCTGGCTTGGCCATGCTTTTGCGCACAGCAATGGGGTCTTTCCTCTTCCACTTCTGCAGCTCCTCCTGCATCTTGTCAATCTTGGCTGGATTGAGGGCCCACAGGCAGCCCTTTCGAGAAGAACTTCCTGATTTATTCTCCACCTTCTCAAAGCACTTGTTGAGAGATAGGTTGTGGCGAACAGAGTTCTTCCAGCCATCAGGCGCCGTCTGCCAGAGCAGAGCAGGACAAGAACTCAGGCTGGGCCCAAGCAGTGGAGTCTGGGCCCCAGAAAACTCCTTTGCCCCCTGGGCACAGAACATCCCCCTACTCTGGGGCTTCTTGTTCTCCTTGATACCCAGCCCACACTCGGTGCCCATCAGTGGTGGGCAGGGATGAGCAGGGAGGAAGATTGACCACAAGTTACTTTCATCTAAAATCTGCCTTCCTTCTGTCCCCACCGCTAACCCTTCCTAGGATTGTTGAGGTAATTCTTAAAGGAGGGTTGGTGGGTTTACGGAGGCCTCCAAGCCACCCCTCATCGGGAGTGGGTTTTCGGGCCTGTGCTTGGACCTCTTCGTGGAAGGGAACTCACTACTCTGAGGCCTCTGGCACCAGCTTTGGAAAGGGAATTTGGGGAAGCAAAGGACACCTCTTTTCCTGGGTTGGCTGGGTCCTCACTGAGGCAAACTCAGGAGAAAGCACGATGGGTGAGGTTGGGGAGTGCTTGCTTGTGTGTGCATGTTGCACATGTGTTTGTGATAGGCTGTGTGTGGGAGCAGGCACACGGCCCCTGGTGTGTCTCCCTGGTGTGAGCTTGCTTCCTGAGTGCAGGTCTGTGAGTGAATTCCTCTGAGTGTGAGGACGTGTGTGTCCCCAGGCTGAGTGTGTGTGAGAAAGTTTCTGTGTTTCTGTGTGTACCCATGATTGTATGTGTGTGTGGGTGTGAGTGTTCACATGAGTGTGCCCTGGTGAGGAGGCCAGCCCTGGGCGGCAGGGTGCTCGTGCCAACAGAATAAACACCCATTAGGAGGCCCGGTCATGCCACCAGTGCAGTAATTGTGCCCAGGGAGGGCTGTAAAAACCATTAGGCTGACTCAGTTGGGTGAGAGGCGGTGGCGGGGGTGCTAGCTCCCCTCCTCCTCAGCTCTGTTCCAGGCTCTGTGACAGTCCTGGGCCAGCTGTGGGCAGGGCATCCACTCTGCCTTGTGGGGTTCCTTCACCCTCAAACCTTGGCCCCTCTCCCTTTCAGCTCACAGTCTTTGCCTAATGAGGGGCAGCCACGCCCTCCTGCCCAGCTCACTTGCCCCAGGGAGCAGCCAGGCTGAATCACGCCCAGGAGAACTGGGCCTTGATGCCAGCGTCACTGCAAGTTGCTGGCAGGAGCTGCTGAAGCCTTTCTCAGGGCCACTGGTCTGGTACGGGGGCTAGTCGAGATGACCTCCAAGGCCCCCAGGGTTACCAGGGAGGGTTCTTGAGCCACTGGATTAGCCAGCTGGGGATTCACCTTCAAGTTCCATGCCAGCCCCCACGGGGAGTCAAGGTTGTGTCTCCTGACAGGCAGAGTTAATGGGCACTGGGCCATTTTATGGCCTCATAAATCTGTGACTTTGGGATGCCACTGCAGCCCCCACCCCAGCCACTTCCTGTTTGGAAGAGGGATGGTCAGCACCAGCAATTACATCCAAAGGCTGGACACTTCCCAAGCCCCACATTCCTTACTCACAGGGCTATAGGACGCCCACCTCGGCTGATTTAGGCATGAGTGCTATCCACCCCAGGGTCCCTTCTGTCCCAGAAAAATGATCTTGAGGTGGGAAGGGAGACAGACAGAAGCAGGGGATCTTTGAGCTCACGTGTTAGGTAGGTCAGAGGGGAACTGTCAGAGTTGGAAGGAATCTGTGTGTCAACTAGGCCAACTCGACCATTTTACAGATTGGAAAACTGAGGCCCAGAGAGGGGCCTAGCCCTAGATTTCACAAGGAGGCAGTGACTCCAGCCCTGTTCCTTAGTTAAGGGCCCTACCCAAGTCACCCCACAGAGACGGCTTCACATCTAGGGCCCGTCCCATCCTCACAGATGCTTTCTCTCTGAAGTCAAATGTGAACTTGGGAGTAAGAGAGTGATGCAACTGGCTAAGAACAACAACTAGAACCAAAAAAAAAAAAAAAAAAAAGCTGTTAGACCTCTTCACTCTTCAGCCCCATAAAACAGGGATTACACGGCTCCCAGGAAAAATAATTAAGCCAGGAAGATGAGATGCAGGGAGGGGCTGGGGGCCAGGCAGGGAGTTTGGCAGGGAGGGAAGGCTTAGAGGAGTGGGGCAGAACCCTCACTTCCCTCCCTCTGGCCTGGCCCCTTGAAGTCTTAGAGGACCCTCCAAAGTTTTAGGGGTGAGGGAGAGTTTGGTCTCCTGACCTGCTGGGGTTATGGAACCCTGGAATCTGGCCTTGATGTTTCTCAATCCCAGAGACAACTTTTCTCCTTTTCCTCTGGTTCCTTTCAGAACCTCTGGTGTATGACCATACTTTCCCATCTTTGGCCAACCCACTCTGGCCATCTTGCCCAGTCCTCATCCGATGGCAGTTCAGCGAGCACAAATGTGTGTGACTATCAGCCTCCAAGTAGAATGATCCAACTGGGAAGGTGGTAGGGTCGGGAATCCTCCACTAGCAGGTGGAGGCGAATTCTGGATTACATGGCCTCAGTTTCTATGGCTGCCTGGGTGGCAGAGATTATACCCACCAGGGTACAGATCTTGGAGAAAACACTCCTCACCCACACACGCTTTATCTCCCTGGCACCCACTCCAAGAGAAGGAGCCTGGGGGGGGCATGTGGAGAGAGCAGGAAGTGGTGTGTGAAGCCACCCAACTCACCCCAGCACTGATCCCACCCGCTGTGTGCCATTGAGCAGATGGATCACCCTCTCTGGTATGTTTGCTCATCTGGAGAGAAGGGTATCTGTCCTACCTCCAAGGAGGGAGTCTGGTAGACCCCCAGGAGTACTTCTTGTGAATGACAGGAACTCAATTCTGCACATAGGAAGGTCAAGCGAACCAGCCAGTACACCTGGACACTCAAGGACCATGAAGCCCACACCTACTTTCTGGCAGCGCTGCAGCTGAGCCTGCCGCCCACAGAGGCAGATCTAATCTCACCCCAGAAGGCAATGGATTCTGCGGCCCCAGATCCGTGTCATCTTGGCCGGGCAGCTCCTACCCAAATTTCTCCAGCTCTACAGCATCCTGGGGGCAAGGGTGGGGACAGTCTTTCTTTTCTTCCCAAACTTTCATCCCACTTGGGGTGGGTGGAAGCTGCTCCCCAAAGCCTATCAGGACTGACATGTCCACCTTCCCCCAGCATGTGCTGTATGACCTTGGGGGAGAAGCTCGAGCTCTATGTTTCCCACCCAGGGAAGGTTCTGACCTTCTGAAGTGGAAACTAGAGGAAGCAAACTCTCTCCTGACTTTCCTTATAACTCTTCTCCCACCTCCCAACTGTATCTTCTGGCTCCAAAGAGGCCTGACTTGCCCATGAGTTGGGGGCGGTGGGGTTGGGGTGGGTCTCAGGCTCACCTTGAAGTAAGGAAAGTGCTCTGTCATAAAGTTGTAGATCTCGCTGACTGGAAGGCTCCCGGTTTTACTGTTCTTAAGGGCCATGAAGATGAGGATGCTGAAGGAAGAGAAAGACTCTGAGTCTGAATCTCTGACCAGATCCGGAGTCTTCCCCAACCCACCCCAGACCCACCCTGTCCTGCTACAGTAGTTGAGGAGGAATAACTTGCTGCAGAATTAATGGATGAGAAGCTCTATGAGGTTGAAAGGAGAAGGGGTGAGAAAGTGTCCACCAAAGTGGCCACTGGAGTCAGGATTTACAATAGCTGAGGGTCTATGGAATCCAAGAGACTGGATTTCAGTCCTGGCTTAGCCATTAGCTGGCTGTGTGACCTTGGGTGAGTGCCCTCACTTCTCTGAACCTCAGTTTCTTCAGCTTTGAAGTGAAGAAAGTAATAGCTACCTCAGAGTTGTGGGGATTAAGGATGATGCCTAGCACAGAGAAGGCACTTGTTAAATGGAAGCTTGTTATTACCAATGAGCCCTCAACCAGATGCATGAATATTGGAAAGAAAGGGAGACAACTACGTTTTCTTGAGC
Source organism: Scalopus aquaticus (assembly GCA_004024925.1). NCBI lineage: Eukaryota > Metazoa > Chordata > Mammalia > Eulipotyphla > Talpidae > Scalopus > Scalopus aquaticus. The sequence continues at coordinate 17,555 of PVIJ01008514.1, forward strand.
CAGACATATTCTCTCACTTAATCCTTCCAATGACCTGTTACTTTTCTTCTCTCTGGTTCTTCCTCCCTCTGTGTTCTCTTCTCTCTGGCTGTTTTGCTTTCTCACTCTCTCAGAAGCTTGTTTAACTCATCTGAGAAAGATTGGTTAACTCGTGTGAGGTTTCACAGCTAGTCCATTCCAGAACGTGGTCTTGAAGCAGTCTACTGGACCCCCTGAATTGTGTGTGCTCCTCTCTGTCCTCCTGGCTCCCACAAACCCCTCTCTGTGTGCCTGGTGGGTGTTTCATTGCCTTTTCCTTCCCCTGAGCTCACAGTGCCTGTGACCTGACCCCATGTGCGGCCTGGCATGCGTGAGGTGGAGTGTCACTGTGGGATGGATGAACGTTCCCAGAAGGGAGGGTCTCCCAGGTGGGCTGGGTGCTGCTGGCTTGGCACTTAAAACCCCAGTCTCCAAGACATGGCACTGGATCTCTCAGATGCAGGACTACTAGTCACATCTGCAGTCTGCACCCCTCACTTATTTCCAGTAGAGCTTGGGGACAGGGAGGGAGAGCACAGGGAGCAAACATCCCCCCTAAACTGTCAGTCCCAGGTTCTGGTTCCAGAAAACTAGAGATTAGTGGACTCACCCCAGGGCACCAGCATCTGCTGAGCTGAGCTGCAGACATGTTTCCTAGGGTTTTGAGTGAGGGCGGGTGGGGGGTAGGGGTGGGGTGGGGTGGGGTTGGGAGCCATCTAGTCTCTTGCCCTGCCCCCAACAGGAGTCCTCTCTGCATCCTCTGGAAGCCCACTGGGTATGACTTCCACCCCCTACTGTTACCCTTATATCACAAGAGTCGTGCCTCAGTTTCCTTAGGGGTCCTTCCATCCCTCTTCTTTCCACCCAAGGAAAATGTACCTGTAGGAGTAGATGGGTTTCGGGAAGAGAGGCTGGTGCCCATCGGTGTTGGCCTGGGGTGCGATCCGTTGGTACGGATAGTGTGAGGAGCCCAGGTAGGGTACAGGGTAGCTGCCGCCACCTGGTGAGTACTGTAGAGGTCAAAGGGGCAGAGTGGTTGCCATGGTAACGAGCCCCCTAAGGCGCAAACTCCCCATCCCCCATTCATATACATTCTGAGAGGGAACTGAGGCCTGTGATAGGCTCCACCACCTCCCAGGGCTTAGCTGTCTGAGGGGGACTGGTCAAAGCTGTGGCCATCCGAGGGCCAGGAGGAGGTCCACATTCTAGAATTCAGGCTCTCAGTAGCCTTGATGCTCTCTTCCTCCAGCTCTTTTCTCTCAGGCCCTCAGGTACTCTGGTTGCCACAGTGATGACCCAGGAGTTTGGCTGGGCGAGAAAGTGTGAAGGGCGCCTTGGCCTCTGCACCCTCCCAGGCAGGCTCCAGACCTCCCTTGCATCTTCTAGAGCATTGGGCCGGAAGTGGGATGTCCAGCCTGGGCGTTTGCCGGGCACTGCCACCTTTTATGAGTTTCAGTGTCTCTTTGAAAGGGCCGGTCATGGTAGTGGGCAGGTGGGGGTAGGAGGTGGTTTTACGGCAAAGGGAGTGGCTGCGGTGCCAGGGATAGAGTTTTATGGGGGCAAGTGGTGGGGGGGGATAGGAGACTTTGACTTCCCCATCTGCTCCAGGCTGAAGTGCTCTTTCCAGGTCACCCGAGAGACACTTAGTGCCTGAGTCACCCTCTTTCCAGGCTCCATAAAGCCCTGGGTGCGGCCATCTTGTTCAAGGAGGGGGTACGGAATGCAGAGGCATCAAAGCAGGGCTGGGCATGGGGAGGCCATTTAAGGTCTAGTAGCCCCTTAGCCTCTATTGGCTGCCTCAGCGACACCTCCTACCGCGGGTCAGCCTGGTGTTTCTTGCTGGGCCTCTCCCAGCGGTGAAGATAACCCATTGGGGGTTCCCTTTGCTTCCCTCCATCTCTTTCTTTCCTTCCACAAAGCAGGTAGTTTGCTAACCCTCCCCCCAACACACACACACACACACACACACACACACACACACACACACACACACACACACACTCCTGCCTCCCTGGCTTGGCCAAGATCAGGGCCAATGCCAAAGAGCTGGGAGTAGAACCTGCTCCACAGGCAGGGCCTGTCTCAGCTGCCAGGCTGCAGGTGGATGGAGCCGGGTGCTGGGCAGCCACTTGCTCTGTCTTGCCCGGTGACTCCTGGGAGCTGCCTGACTGCTTTGGGGCTCTTTTCTTTCTCTTTTAAAAAAACCTCCATCCCATGCCATTGTGCGGCAATTACTTGGCATCCTGTGTACCTGGGAGGAGCTGAGGCTGGGAAGTGATGGGAAGAAAGGGGAAAGGGCCAAAGACGATGGAGACTTGACATTCCAGTGGGACAACCCCTAATGTCTGCGCTAAGGGGATGTCTGAGGCCAAGGCCACATAGCAGGATGGTGGTCAGTCCAGATGGGAGCCCACTGGTCTCTGCTCTGCTCAGCCTTGTGTGTTACCCGACACCATCCTTTACTCTCTGTCCTCCCTTTGTCTGACTCTCCTCCTCCCTCCCTATTTGCTTCACATTTGGGCCCTGTTCTAATCGCAGCCCCATTCTTGTTTCTGACACCTCTTTGGCTCCTCTGGGGTCTCAAGTGAATCACATCTACTCCAGTTCCCTTTAACTGCTGGACCCCACTCCAGGTAGCTATGTTTCCTGAGGTTTCGGGGCCTTGCTGCCCCTTCCTGCCCATCCAGGTATGCACACACACTCACATAGACACCCACATAATGTCTTGAGCCCTTGGGGAAGCACACCCTCTTGCCCCAGACCCACCTGGTGGAAGGGGGGCTGGGAGGGACAGTACATGTGCTGCAAGGGGGGCTGGTAACAGTACATCCCAGGACCACTCTCCAGACTTGGGTGCTTGACCTTGACTTCCGATCCCTGCTGGAAGAAAAAGCAGATGACCATGGTGGGCCTTATTTTCTCCCCATCTTCTTTTCTGTGTCTTGAAGCTTACGTAAAAGCAACTCTGTCTGCCCCAAAACTTATTCCTGGAGAACAGAGAACAGAGAAAGGCAGAGAATTTCCCAAAGGGACCCCCCCCCCCCCATCACTGCAGTCAGGAGGCTGAGGGTGGGCTGTCTAGAGAAGTAGGGGAGACTTGTTGGTGGCCATGCTGAGGCTAGGTTGGAGTGACAAACAGGTGCAGTACCTGACCCCACTCGCTAAGTCTGCTTGGGGCCCATTTTCTGGTCCCTAGATGCTCAGAGTAGGTCTGTGGAGGACAGCTCAAAAAGGCCCTGGGTCCAGAATTCCCACTGTAGAGCCAAGGTTGAGGGGAGCACAGGGAGTAGCCAGACCGGTTGGTCCTGCTGGGGGCCCCAGGCCCTGTCACTTCCTCTTCTGCCAAGCCCCAGGAAGCCCCGGGAGGCTATCTGGAGGAGATTGGTAAGTCCTGTCTGCTCTATCTCCTGCGGTCCAGGGCTCAGAGACTTGACTCTCTGCTCCAGGGCATGTGCCCATTGCTGGTCTGCATGAGCCCTGTGGGACTCTCCCAACCTGGCTCAGGGAGCCCGCAGCTGCTGACTGGCAGTGGCCAGACTCTGGCTTCCATGTGCTGTAAGCCCTGCACTGCGTTCCCAGGGCCTAGCACGGAGCTCTACCTTGAGGAGTGACAGGAAGGGCACACAGCACACAGTGCTGGAAGGTGAACAAGGCCAGGAGAAGGTGACCCGTTCTCCCTGGGGTTACCAGTGGCCTTGGGAACCAGTGTCTGGCCCCAGAGGGTCAAATAAGCTGTGAGATTTTTCTGGGTGTGCCCTAGGGTTGCTGATGCAGAGATTCCCATAATCATAGAATCTTGGCCCTGGAAGGGCCAAGAGCCCTGTGTCCAACCCCCTCATTTGGTAGATGATGGGGCTGAGCACACGAAGGGGAGGTGATATGCCCCAAATCACCCAGCAAGTTGGCCACCTAGCTGTGGGTGTCTGGGTCTGAACTCTTCTCCATTGCTTTTGCCTCACTGCTTATAGGCCGAGGGATGCCTTGGGCAAGTCATTTGGCCTCTATAGAGCCTCAGTTTGCTCATCTGCAAGATGGGGATAGTGGGAACTCTTTTGAGGGTTTTTGTGAGGACTAAATGGAGCCACTTGAAGGAAAGCACTTGGCAGAGGGACCAATGGCTGGCATTAGGTGGACATATGGGGGCAGTGGCTGGTATGATAGTGCCCTCACTGTGGGCTGCTGTCATGTTCAGTGGGCTTGAGGAGATGCTGTCAAAGGTCCCAAGAACCTGAACAAGTTCCTATGTTGGCCACACCTGTTAGGTGCCCAACCCCCCTTTCTATCTTCCATGCTTAGGAAACAGGCCTTTAGGAAATATGCCTTTGTTTGAAGTATCTCGGGGATGGAAAGGGAACCTGTTTGACTATAAGAGGTGAGGAAAGTTGGTGGGTTCTGGAGGGGGCACAGCCCAGGCTGAGTTCACTCAGTGCTCACTGCCTCAGGGACCTGTACACCAGGGCAAGACTCCCTTTAGCTTTCCTCTTCCCAAAGCTACAAGGCTATGAAGCACACACTATTAATTAAACTTTTCAGATGAAGTTCAGAGAGGCTAAGTAACTTGTTCAAGGTAACAAAGCTTGTGGGTATGGCCGTGGAAGGACATGTTGAGTGTAGGTGCTTTCAAGGTGTTTCTATGAATACACTCTAGGCAAAGAATGGGACTGGGAAGGGTCCTTTGAGAAGACTTAAATTGTCTGTATGCTGATGCTGGAGAGAAGAACATTAAGCCTGGAGGCTCCTCCCTAAACCCTTTCTCTTGGCCTCTGGAATGTGTTTTTCTTCTCACATTTGCATATGGGCGTGTAGATCTGGCTGGGGATTCTTGACACTTAAACAAACAGAGAAGTCACATACACAGGAATCTTGACTCAGGAACCTCTGGGAAGCTGCCAGCTTCCTAGCTTGACCTGCCTCCCCCACCTCACTCCCCTCCATGCCAGGCCATGCCAGCAACCCTTCTCAGATGACTGATGCCCAGAATGAAACCAGGAGACCCCAACTCTCTAAGCTTGCTGCTTTTCTGCCCCCTCCTGTGTATACTGAGTAGAGAGGTCTGGAAAGTGAAGGTGGGAAGCTTGGTTTTAGAAGACTCTTTCTGGGTTGCCTGGGTCTGGGACAAGGGGGGAGGTGGGATGGCCACCAGCCATAGGTACTCACCAGGACTTGGGGGGTGTGCTCCTGGCTGGGGTATGGGAGCCCGTTGCACCAGGCCTCTGCCGAGAAGCCAGGCAGGAAGGCCTCAGCCTCCCCCACATCCACAGGGATCTCCTCGAAGGCCTCCATAGCCCCCGAAGTCTTAAAGGAGTGTCCATCGAGGGCCAGGGCTGTCTGGGCCTCAGGGAAGACGTCTTCATGGAAATGCCGCTTGTATGGGTGGAAAGGCACTTGGCTGCCCTTGAGGAAGCGCCCGGGGCTGCTTGCTGAGCCCTCTTCAAAGCCGAAGCCTGGGTACTTATCTGAAGGTGAGACCCGGAAGGGACCTGGGCCAGGACCCGCTGGGCAGTGACCTTGCGCTTGCTCGGGGCCTGGTGAAGCAATGCTGGGACTGCGGGGGGGCAGTGAGGGTGTCCTCTCTGGAGGGCCTTCGGGCACAAATGATGAGCAGCTGAAGCCGGCATGTTTCTGGGGTAGAGACAGGGTAGAGAGCTTGTGAGTGGAACTTGGACCAGGACCCTACTCTGCTAGAGTAAAGGGGTCTATGCTGAGCTCTGGGATGCCGCCAAATGATGGAGGAGACATAGCCCACCCTGAGAGTCCCACCTGGTGAGGAGAGACTGCTCCTCAACCTTGGCTGCTATGAGTTGGACGGACTCATGGCCCTGCCTTGGAAATGTCTCAGACTGAAGGAAAAACAGAGTCCTACATCTAACTCTTCTGGATCTTGGAGCAACTGAGAACTACATTCCTGTGAGAGGGACAAGACAGACCCTGGCAGATCCCTGGGGGTTGGGTGGCAGGAGGGAGTGACCGGTCTATCTGCAGCCCGTGTAGTCCTCAGACCTTGGCCTTGGCCCAGGCCTAAGTCCTAGGTACTTACGCTTTGTGGGGCAGGGGAGCCTGGGAGGCCGGGTGCCTGCATGAGGTCCCCTTGGGGCTCCACCTCCACTCTGGTGGGGCCCGGCAGCGTGACGTCAGACTGCGTTGGTAGTAGCGACACCATCACCCGGTCCTGGCCTCGAAGAAAGCCAGCTGCGATGAGAGTGAGGACCAGCGTCCAGGGATGACCAACCCAAGCCCATGCCCTCCACACCCACCCCATCCCTTGGCTGGGACCATGACTCCAGCCAGATATCACATGATGGAGAGACAGAGACAGACAAACTGAAGAGACAAACAGGCAAAATGGAGAGATATCAGAATCAGAAGGAAACAGGTAACATGAGAGACAACAAGAAAGATAAGTGAGGATTGGTGGACAATGTGCCAGAAGAGCCAGATAGGAGCCCCCTTCCCCTGCCCCAAGGAGGGGGGCTTGGCTGCTCATGAGCTCTAGGGAGTCAAAACCAGTTGTGGCTCCCAGGGAGCCCCTACTTCCTGCTCTTTGCATTCCTCTCCTATCTTTCAGAGTGAGGGACTCTGCTCCGCTCGGAACTGTGGCAAACCCTCTCTCTGTTCAGTTGCTGAGCAGGTAGGTGGTCTTGAGAAAACAGGGAGCTGGAGAGGGGGGCAGGCCCAGGCCTAGGGTGGAAGTGACCCTCCAATTGCAGGTGACCCAGTCCTCAGCACAGGTGGGGCCTGAGGGCCCTTAGCCTGCTGGCATGACCACAGTGTGCAGCTGGTGGCCTGGTGGTCCCATGAGCCTGGCGGGGTACTGGGGAAGCCCCTGCCAGCCCACTCTGGAATGTCTGGCAAACACTCTTTCCGCCTATGTCTTCCAACTCCATCTAGTGCTTGTGAGTTTGTGTAGGCCCCTGTCCCTTTGTTAAGCTTTAGTCTCACCACTGGCAAGACTTGACCATTCAGTTATTAAAAATAAGGCAATGCTACCATATGCAACTTTGAAGGCATTATGCTAAGTGAAATAAGTCAGACAGAAAAAGACAAGTATTACATGATCACACTTATAGGTGGAATTTCAAACAGACAAACAAAAAACCAAAACTCAATCTGAAACCTATGGGGGATACACAATAATATAAAGGATATAAATTAAATTAAAAAAAAAAACACAGTAAAAAAAACACAGCCTGTAGAAAAAGAGACCAGACTTGTGATTTCCAATGTAGAAAACATGGAAAGGGGGATGGGAGGCAGGGAGTCAAAGAGCATAAACTTCCAGTTCCAAGATAAAAGGTTCTAGGAAAAGGGCCTCGCTGGTGGCGCAGTGGTTAAGCAAGTTTGAAGCCCACCAGGCAGGGGAGATTGTCACATGGCGTGGCAGACCTCTCTTGCCTCGCCCACTGCTCCCCTCAGCATTGTATTTTGGTGCTCCCCAGTGTTTCTGGTGAACCCTCTCATTGCCCCACGCCTCTGGCCTGTACCCCAGCTTGTATGCATAAATAAATAAATCTTAAAAAAAAAAAAAAGCTCTAGGAATGTACCACACCATGACTACCACTGACGCTGCCGTGAGATAGAGGAAAGTCATTAAGAGAGTAAATCCTAAGGGTTCTCAGCACATGGAGAATTTTTTTCTTCTTTCTTCTGCATCTATATGAGAAGATAGAGGTTAGCTGAACTTCACGTCATCATTTCACAATATATGTAAATCAAACCACCATGCTCTACACCTTAAGCAGTGATGTATGGCAATTATTTCTCATAAAACTGGGGGAAAAACGAAGTCGGAGCTCGGACTAGATGATAAACAAGGGCTTTTTCTGCTTAGACTTTCTATATAATTAGAATCCTCTAGAATTAGAGGCGAACTCTACTCCACCACAGCCGAGGGGTAAGAGGACTCAGCCAAAGCCGACCTTGGCCTTTTCTTGCTAATGTGCTAATAAAGCTCTCTGAGCTTTAGCATCGTCATCTACAAAACAGGCGCAGGACCTACCTCAGCAGGGTGCTTAGCAAATGAAATCCTGCACACTGAGCATTTAGAAATCATGCCTAGCATGTAGCTCAATAAATGTCAGCTTTCATTATGGATATCATTACTAGACTGGCTCCTACTAATATTATCCTAAGTTCTCTACCTTCCTTCTCTATCATCTGCAAAGAGCACTTACTCCTCTTGGCCCATGTAGACCCTGAGAGACACTACCATTTGCCGAGGGCCTGCTCTGGGACAGCCATTCAGAGAATTTTCCCATTGGTTTTTCAGAACAAACCTGTGAGGAAGTGGGCCTCCCTGATGGTGCAAGGGTTAAGTCTCAGCACTAGGAAGCAATCCTCGCCACTGAAGCACTAGTTACATCACTGGCCAGGGAGCTTCCCACATGGTGCATCAGACCTCTCCTGCCTTGCCCACTCCTCCCCTCAGCAGTGTATTTCAGTCAGCCTGTTCTGCTCCCCACTCTGTCTCTGGTGAATCCTCTCACCATCCCCACAGCTCTGGCCTATTTTCCAGCTCTTGTATGCATAAATAAATCTTTTTTTAAAAAAACACAGACCTGTGAGGAAGGTACATTATTAACCCCACTTCCCAGCTGAAGAAACCGAGGTTCAGAGGGATTATGTGACTTGCCCAAGTCACATACTTAATCCTTGATAGAGTCAGGATTTGAACCCAGATCTGTCTAACACTGGATGTGGCATTCCTAGAGTTCCTTGATTTGGTGGGGATCAGAATGGGGCTGGGGTGAGCTGGGCTGGGGGAGTGGGGTGGGCTGGCAATGACAAAAGCATGAGACTTATACTTACCCCTCCTACCCACGACCCCCACAAGCAGAGCAGGATAACTGCATTTCCCAGGCTATGCTCAGCTCTGGATGGAGGGGCGGTCTCGGGGGTCCCATGGCACCCAGCCCAGGGCTCACTCATCTTTGCTAAGTAAACTGTTTCCTTCATTTGACAGAGGGTCATGGGGGCAAGAAGGGAGGGAATCTGCCCAAAGTCTAAGGAGATCATTGGGGGAGGAGGCTGGTAGCGGGGGTCCAGGTGAGGCCTCCTACTCCTTCAAGAGTCTCATGTCCCGGCGCCTTCTCACTCGGCAATGCTAAATGTGGCGTGACCAGGGAAGCGCCGAGCTGGCCGTAACTGGACACCACGATGGAGCAGGCATGGGGCCCAAGGCGCAGGGCAGCCCATCTCCGGCTCCGCATGACTGCCAGACCTGGCTCCTGCTCCCTGGACAGCTCCTGGACAGCTCGGGCCTGCCTGCCACGCCTGGCCCTGGCCCAGAGCTGCTTTCCCCAGGCATCTGCAGCACCTTCAGGGCAAAGCCAGCGCAAAGTCCCTCCCCACCCCCATCTCAAACTTTGTAACCCCTAGGGGGCTTGGGCTGGCCTCTCTCCTCTCTGAAAACCGATTAAATGTGATTAAGAGTTTGAGCTTCAGGTTGGGGCCCACCTGAGTCTGAGCTCCAGTGGTTCTGCTTCCTGACTATGTGATTTTGGACAAACTTTGTTTTTCTCCGCATTTCACTTTTTGGTCTGATAAACGAACCTGTTCACGCACCTCATGGGGGTGTCATGAAGATGAAGTGAAAGGAGGTGTATAAGGTGTCCAGCACATAGAAAATGCTCAAGGTGGGCCTCCCTGGTGGCGCAAGGGGTTAAGTCTCAGTGCTATGAAGCTATCAGCAGCCACTGCAGCACAAGTTCGATCCCTGGCCAGGAAGTTAACCCACATGGCACAGCAGACCTCTCCTGTCTCCTCCACTGCTCCCTTCAGCAGTGAATTTCAGTCAATCTGCCTGTTCTGCTCCCCACTGTCTCTGGTGAATCCTCTCACCCCCTACCCCCTACACTTCTGGCCTATACCCCAGCTCTTGTATGCATAACTAAATAAATCTTAAAAAAAAAAAAAAAGAGGGCCTCCCCGGTGGCGCAGCGGTTAAGCGCTGCGCTGTGGAGCTGTCGGCAGCAGCGACGCGAGTTCGACGCCCGGCCAGGGAGAATCCCACATGGCGCAGCAGACCTCTCCTGCCTCACCCGCTGCTCCCCTCAGCAGTGTATTTCTGATCTGCCTGTTCTGCTACCCACTCTGTCTCTGGTGAACCCTCTCGCCGCCCCACGCCTCTGGCCTGTACCTCAGCTTGTATGTATAAATAAAAAATAAATCTTTAAAAAAAAAAAAAAGAAAGAAAATGCTCAAGGACACATGTCACACAGCTGGCCTTGGCCAAATGTGCCTGTGGCCTCTGATCTTAGACTCTTGTTTTCCTGCTGGTCTTGTTGCTTCAGGCCTAGTGGACTTGAGGAGAATGGAAGCTGCCCTTGTTCTTCCTGCCCTGTCTGCTTGGCCATCACTCAGCTTGGCTTGAGGGGCTCAGTGACCAGCCTGCTCCTCTGAGACATAAACCTGAGGAAGCCTCCCTGAGTGCCAGTGTGGAGATGCTGCCTCCTGAGGGCCTGGCCTTCCCAGAATGACCCTACCACCACCTGCCTCATCCCCATCTTATTTCCCCTTTTCCCCATGACATTATCAATTGCTCTGGTTGAGTTTCTGCATATCCGAGGCCTTAACTGAAGGGCTTAACTGAAGGTCATTCCCTGGCTTGAAGGTCCCCACCCGTCCACCTCCTCCAAGTCCACAAGGACAGGATTAGAAGACCATTGCCAGAGAGGCTATGAAGTTCAGAGCCCTGCCCCTTGATTCATATGAGGATACCAAAGTCCCTGAATGGTCCTCATCCAGGGCTTCCCTGGTTAAGTTTTCTAAGTGATGACTCCTGATTTGCTCACCATGGCACCTCCTTGGTTGCCTTAGCTAAAGCTCTATTCTGTGAATGAGGAAAGGAGACCTCAGAGAAGAGGTTAAGTGTCTTGCCTAAGAACACACAGCCTCAGAAAGGGGGGTTGCTCCACCAAATGCATGCCAAAGGGCCCTCCTGCCTTCAGGGTTGGGCCAAGGGGCTCTGATTGGTGTATATGGGACATGCCTGGCCAGGGCAAGGAAGGATTTACTGTAGGGTGAGGGTTGGCTGCCTTGGCCTGTGACCTCTCCCTGGAGTAGCTGGTAGAACTCCTGAAGTTGGATACTCTAGTTCAGAAGCTCTAGAGTCAGAACTGGGTTTGGATCCCAGTAACTGTGGGACTTCGGTTGGGCAAGTTGCTTAACTTACTTCCTTGGACCTCAGTTTCCTTATCTGTAAAATAGGGCTAATAATACATACCTCTCTGGAGGATTAGATGAAATATTGCTTGTAAATAGCTAGTGCATAGTACATGCTCAATAAATGATAGCTATTATTAATAATTAGCAGTGGGACAGAGTTAATTTAAAGCATGAGCTCTGGGGGTGGGGGCAGGGAGAACAGAGGGAGCTCCTCTTTCCTGCCTCTCACCTCTGGTTCTCTGACATCATCTGCCCCCACTAGCAGAGGTTAAACTTTCTTCCTCCTGACTCTGTGGCCTCAGAGATCATTCTAGGCATTCCCTTGTGGCAGACCCTGTGCTGGTAGAAAGTCCTAGGGACTAGAGTAGGAAGAAGGGGTGACTATTACATCGGGTCCCTCAGGAGACCTGTCTGAAGGCTCCAGTGTCCTGGGGCTGACATCTGCATTCAGAAGAGATCTATCACTCATATTGAAACTTTATCCTACCTGCCTCAGTTTCAGGAAGCACTGATATGTGGGTGCTAATATCAGCAACCCAAAAACAGGAGGCCTTCTTTTCTTGGGAGCTCCTCGTGACCTGAGGGTTCTCATGACCCTGCCACTTAGTGTGGGCTGCCCCCTTCCTGGGTTGGAGCCAGGCCAGGGTTCTCAATGGCAGATTGTGCCCTGGGTCACTACTGCGCTCCATCGTTTTCCTGTCGACCACCTCATTTCCTCCTCCCTTTGTTCCAGAAGGGAGCAGACCGTGGTGTGAGGAGTCAGCTGTTAAGGGCTTGTATGAGTGCAGCTGGGGGCAAGTGTGCCCTCTTCTTCCCAGCTCCGTGCTCAGTGAAAGCAGTTCCAAGGACCATGGTGGTAGCATTTTACCCATGGAAATGAGCAAATATGGCAAATCAGAGCCTTTTTGTTTTTTAGGGTTGGTGAAGATTGATCAGCATACCACTTGTAAGACAGCAAGGTCATTAACCCCATTTTTCAGGGGAGAATATTGAAGCCCAGAGAGAGGAAGTGTCATGCCCAGGGCCACACAGCTAAAATTGAAAACCACAGCTCCTGATTCTCAGGCATGTGAGAGCTCCACTGCACCCCAAACACACACTCCAGAGGGGCAACCATGGCAAAACATTGGCTGAACACCTCGGCATCCTGTCTCCCCCCTGCTTTCTCCTTCCACGATCCTTGGAGAGTGGAGGGTAGAGGTGGGGATGGAAGAAGTAAACTTGATGTTTTTGGAGTCAGAGGGAGGAAAGAAATGGCTCTCTAATCTGAGTGGGGAGCGAGAAATTCCCCAGAAAGCTTGACAACAGGATCGACAACTATCAAATCCCTGCCTGTGCCCTTCTCACAGCCAGCCTGTGCCTCCTGTACCCACCACATTTCCCCATCTCTCAAAGACACTTTATCTAGTTCCCCCAGACTCAGGCAGAGGAGTCATTTGCAGGTGGGGGCCAGATAATATCCTGTTTGCTGTCTCTGTGACCTTGGACAAGTCATTTCTGTTATACCTAGTTCTTAGCTCCCTTATAAGTTAAATGAGGTGCTGGGACCACTTGCATCTAGAGAACCTATAGTTGGTCCTGTGGCGCTGTGTATGGTCCACAGGGCTGCCAGCAGGGCCTCACCTCTGCTCTGCCCTCAGTAGGGCCCTCCTGAGGAAGTCCCCAGGGGGACCAGGAAAAGCTGGGTGAGTTATTGCAGCCCAGAAGGAAGGTGTGAATTATCATTCCCACTTTATAGATGAGGAAACTGAGGCTCAGAGAAGTTAACCTGACTTGGCCAAGTTCACTCAGCTAGTAAATTATGCTCCCCAGGATTCAGACACAGGCTTCAAAGCCAGCATGCCTAACCATTATACTACACGGCCCCACCTTAGGAACACCTCAGCTTTCTTGCTCACATTTAGAAGTCAGAGTGGCAAGCAGGGGGCAAGGTTGGAGGTTTCCTTGGCAGGGTCTGTCCCTGTGGGCAGCTGAGTCACAGAAGACACGAGGGCCCTCACCGGGCTCTCTCCATGTTCCCACCCACCCGGGCTGCCTCCTACCCACCCTTTATGAGCGAGGTGGAGCCGGTGCAGTTCCACCTTAATGGTTTCTGTTGCTGGCTGCGGCAGCATGTTTTATGAGGGGTGGGGCTGTGCCTTTGGCCCCACCCGGGGCTCCACCCGCCAGGCTCCTGGGAGGGGTCCCCTGGAGCGACTGGTAATTACCTTTGAGGGGTGACAGGGAAGGGACTGAGGGCCACTCCAGAATACTGGGAGTGCTAAGCTGCCAGGAAGGAGGGGGTTTCTAGTTCCTCTCCTCTCATCAAGGTTGCGGATTCTAAGGCCAAAATTCTTGCTGTTCTGACTCTTGACTCCGGTTTGCCTAGGAAATGGGTCAGCTCCCCCTGCTTTGAAAGCTGATTAAAGTGCCTTGAGAAGCAGCTAGAGATGAAAAGGACAGGGGGTGGAGTGGGGAAGAAGAACAAAGGATGACAGGCACCCGTGTCCCCTGTGTGATGCTTTCCTCAAAATGTATTTAAAAACAAAAGAGCTACTGACATCTGCCGCTGAGTCATTCCCATCCCCCAAATCCATGCTCTCCCAAAGCCACATTAGCCATCCCCCTGCTTCTAGAATTTGGCTAGTCTTAGAGCATCCCTCATCCTGACAAAGCTCTCGAGCCACTTTCTGTGCCCAGGGCTCACTTGGAAGAACTTCCAAGTGAGACATCTCACCTTAATCTTTCCGATCATCTTAGTCTTGCTGTCCTTTCTGTTATTGAGACAGAGGACCCTCTGAGGGGGGTGCCAGCCTTGCTGCAGATATCTGACACCAATAACTTCTGTTCTATTCCCCTTTGCCCAGTACCTCTTCCTTCCCACCATCCCTGACCACCTCTGAACAGCTTCCCATTTCTCTAGGCCCTTCTGAGCCCCCTGGAACCCAGCCCTGGCCCCAAAGGAGATTAATCCAAGCACTCACAGTGGACTCTGGGCCATGGCCACCATCACGGCTTCGGGGAGTCATTCAGTCCATCAATACCCCAGGAACCTCCATGGAGGTATAAATACTCCCACACGCCTGGACCGGCCCCCTGCCCGAGGGCTGGGGCGGGGCTGACTCCCCAGGCCAGGCAGGCAGGTCACATGCCCCATAAATGCCACAGGACCACAGGGCCTTCCCAGCAGCCCTGGGGAGACTGACTGGGGCCTGACCTCATTGGACGGAGGGATAAATAGGTGAAGAATGGGTAGATGAGTAGATGAGTGGACAGATGAATGGAATAGACAGATCAGTGGATGGGCAGTTTGATGGATGGACAAAAGAATGAATGGAAAGCTGGACAGATGGATAGATGAACAGATGAACAAGCAGATGGATGGATGAGTGGACAGGGGACAGATGGCTGGATGTCCTGGACCTGTCTGTGGACACTTCTTTGGTAGATGGAAGGAAGGGATGCTTGGTTTCAAAGAAACAAGAAATACTACCCCAGAAAACTCCCAGCCATCCTTTCTGAAGCACACCTGTCAGGAACCCTTCCCTCCTCTATATCCACAGCATCAGACAGCTTGGCTCTACTGGGTTTTCCTGACTCCTTAATGCTCCTTTCCAGAGTCTTCCTATCTAAATGACCATGCCTCTATGGGATCTTTTGCTTTTGCTTTTTTTCTTTAATTTTATTTACTTTTGTCTAGAAGAAATGGGATGTAAGCCAGAGGTGTGAGGAGGTGAGAGGATTCACCAGAGACAGAATGGGGAGCAGAACAGGCAGCTCTACTAAAATACACTGCTGAGGGGAACCGCAGGCAAGACAGGAGAAGTCTGCTGTGCCATATGTGGGTTAGTTACCTGGCTGGGGCTCGAACTCAGGCCACAGGAGTGATAGTACTGCTGCTTAACCTCTAGGCCACCAGGGAGGCCCATTTTGCCTTTACTTTTTGGGTGTCATTCATAATTTGCCTTTTCTTCCCTTCTGCCTACTCTGGAGTGCAGATTTTGAAGCTGTGAGCCCACCTCTAGGTCTTATTCTCAGAAGCAAGATCATCTTGTCCTCCAGTAGAAGGAGGAGGAGGAGGAGAAGGAAGCAAAGTTCTCAATTTCAAGAACATGAACCAATAGATGGGCAACTTAGGGAGAAGGTGCCCTCCATCCTCTTTCCCAGGAATTTTTTTAAAGGCATGACTGGGACTGATGGTGAGAACTGGCCTGGCAAAAGCCTCATAGCAAGGCAAGGTGACCTAGAGCCACTGGGGGTCTGACTGGAGAACGGAGCTCCTGGAGGTTGGGGCCTCTTGTTTGCTGAATCTCCCAGTGGGCAGTGCAGAAAATAGAGGTTTGATTTCCAGAGAAGAAAGTTCCTTCTAATTCTCAGTCTACCCAGATGAACAAATGACCAAAGGGTGGATGATGAGGCAGGGAGTGACGGAAGGAATAGGAAGATTTTTTATGAAAAACTGCCTACATCCTTCCTCACAAAGGCTTCCTCTAGTCATACTGACTGAAGTGGGGTGAAAGAATGGATGCAGGTGGGGTGGGAAAAGTTGCCTCTGAGTACCTATTATCTTTGCAGTCCTGTGGTCCAGGCAGAAGTCTCACCTCCATAATTAAGTCACTCAGGGCTGAGCCTGGTGGTACCCCCCACCCCAGCCCCCTGCCCCACACCTCCTGTGGGTGGCACTGGTCTGGTCACCAAGTTGATGGGCTGTGGTGGTGAAGCTGAAGATTTGCAGCTGTGAGAACAGGGCTGACTAAGGCCTTGTCTCATCTCCCCTCAACCTGGCATTTGTCATCTCAGAAGCCCCCAGCAGCCCTATAAATTAGACCCCTCACAGGGACTGCTTCTGACCAAGGACCCCAGAATGGTTCTCTCAGCTCAGCCATCAGTATGGGCTAGTCATGGGAATGAGCTCATTTTCTCTTTCATAAAATGGCATCCTCATCTTTGTCCTATATACCTCACTTGGCTGTCCTGGGGACTGGGTGAGAACTGGGACATTATTATTATTTTTTTTTTTAAAAGATTTATTTTTTATTTATACATACAAACTGGGGTACAGGCCAGAGGTGTGGGGCGGCGAGAGGGTTCACCAGAGACAGAGCGGGTAGCAGAACAGGCAGATCAGAAATACACTGCTGAGGGGAGCAGCGGGCGAGGCAGGAGAGGTCTGCCATGCCATGTGGGATTCTCCCCGGCCGGGCATCGAACTCGTGTCGCCGCTGCTGACAGCTCCACAGCGCAGCGCTTAACCGCTGTGCCACCGGGGAGGCCCGAGAACTGGGACATTATAATGCTCTGAAGAAGCCAATACCTTCTAGTCTGGGCCCCCTTCCTCTCTCCCTGGGGTCCCAGGCCCACAGGATTTCAGGAGTGGGGTGGGGGCTGTTCTCTCTTCCTCTTTCCAGGGTCCTCCCCATGGGGACAGTCGAGAGTGTTCCCATCCAGCTGGTGGGCCCCTGCCCACCTTAGCGGGGGCACTAGATGGCTTAGGATCCCACCAGCCCTTGAGCCGGTGACCGCTCACACTCTGTACATATCATTATCAGGGGGACTGCTCATTATTACCAATCTATTATTAGGGATATGAGCTCTGCCAGCACTGCTAATAATATAGATCTACTACAAGACAAATAATATTGGTACAGCCCTTCCCCCACGCCATCCAGAATGCTCATGTGCAGACACACACACACGCACACACACACACACACACACACACACACACACACGAGGCAGACACTAGGTTAGCTTTTTGGACTTACTGAATGAGAAGAGGACTGGGAGGTTGTCCCACCCAGGAATACCTGTATTTGACAGATGGGGAAACTGAGACTTCCCCAGTAGAAAGGGTTGTCCCTGCTAGGCAGGTGCCTGTCCACCAGCCCTTCCTTAGGGCCCTGGGCAGGGTGAAGCCAGCTCCGAGTGCCTACTCATTCCCTTGCCCACTGAGGAGAAGAATGTGGAAAGTGGCAGGTTGTTGGAATGTTTCCTTGAACCCACCCACTCCTTGGGTTCTGGTGCCCACTTTGGACCCTCCAGATCCCCCAGGGCTTGACACTGTCATCCCAAAGCACTTTATAAAACACTTTCCACCTGAGGCTCATGGAAAGGCCCAAAGACGTCAAGACTCCTCCCCAAAGCCACCTGCTCTGTGGGCTCCAAAGGGATAGTGAACACTGCTGGGGGCACTGTGAAGGGAAGGGGATTGTTAAATCAGAGTCTGATAACTGGGTTTTCTGATCGTGGTGGTGTGTGTGTGTGTGTGATCCTTGAGCACATCCTATGGCTTTGGAGACTGATGGGCTGCTATAGTCTGGAACATGGCTATGGAATTTACAAGTGTAGGTGGGATCTCCAACTGTCTCCGGGCAATCCGGTTCCAGAGGCACGCCCCATTCTGGGTGTGTGTGTGTGTGTGTGTGTGTGTGCGTGTGCGTGTGCGTGTGCGTGTGTGTGTGTGTTGGTGCCCAGGACGGCTGTAGCTGTCAGTTTTAGGCTGGGGGTTGACTGACCACACATCCTCCTGGGAGCTTGGGCTGCAGGGTTAGGGTCAGATTTCATTATGATGATTTGTTGCCTCCTGGGGTTCTTGAGGGATGCCCACCTCCCGGAGCTTCCAGAGTAGCTGCGAGAGTATGGGTTCCCTTTTTACTGTGACTCACAGCTGGCTCTCGACTCAAGTTTCCTGAGAGATCACGATTCAGCTAATTCTCTCCCCGGCCCCATTAATCTGAGCTGACTAAGCAAGAGCCACAGGCGGGGTAGAGACAGGGATGCTCAGGCCGGGCCGTCGCTCCTGAACACCCTGGCAGGCCTTCCCGGTGCGGCTCTGTCCATCTCCCTCTGGGGGCCTGGCCATGCTTAATTGGATCAGTTACACTCTGGCCCCCGAGAAAGGTTGCCCCTGCCTCCCTGGGGTCCTTTAAGCATGTGTCTCCATCTGCCCCTTCCATTGGCCGCCCAGTCACAGTGCAGAGAGGTCCATGCCAACATCAGACATCACCTTGTAGAGGTGCACATGAACTCATTTTTACTATTTTCTCAGCAGCAAGCCTAGAAGGCCTGATAGACTCAGGAAGCCCGGTGCATCCCCAGAGATGATGCCATTCAGTCCGTTTTGTCCCAGTGGCCTGGCTCTGGGCTTTCCCTGAACATGGGAGAATTTGAAGATACACTAGGAGCTTGTGGGGGCGCTGGCGAGGGGTGTTGAGCGCCAGTGAGGATCTCTGACTATGGAGAGATCCAACCTCAGAAGGTAGGGATCGCGTGGGATGTAAAGATGGGGTTAGAGAGTACACCCAAGGTGGGGCTGAGGAGGAGAGTTGGAGGGGGAAGAGGGGGTGGGCCTGTGGGGATGGAGTGAAGTTGGGCATGGGGGTGGGGGCTGGGTGCAGAAAGGGCTGGGTTGGGGTTGGAGTTGCGAATGGGGTTGGAGGTGGGTGGGTTGTGTTGGGATATGAAAGGAGATAGGGATGGAGGGGAGGGGTTATGGTGGGTGGGAGTTGAGGTTGGAGATGGACAGAATGGGCCAAGGGTGGGAGTGGATAAACTGGAAAGACTGACAGGATTCGGGGACCTTTAACTGATGCTTCTGAGATTCACTCTCCCCGAGGTCATCTTGTCATTCCCCTGCTCCTGGGCATGTTTCCAACCCAACCACACCCATCTCAGATCAATAGTTGCCTCTTTACTCAGGAAACCACCTCCTGTGGTCACATATAATCCAGCCTAACTCAATCTAAAATGCTAAAAAGTCTCTGAAGTGTGATGTCCAGCTCTCCTGCGACAGAAGCCAATCTGGACTTGCTGAACTGCCCCCCTGCAGGGATGAACATCCCTTGGCAGGGATGATGGGCTGTGACTCAGAGGAAGAGGGGACCCCATACCTGTGAAACCTCTGTCCTTTGCACCTCCTGTTATGGGGGAGGAAGGGGGTGGACAGAAGTGACTCACTAGAATATAGAGCTGGAGAGACTGATCGAGGAACAGCAGGCATGGGGCCTTCTTTCTGTCCCTTTCTGTGCACTACCAAGATATTTCAGCTGAAATCATTACAGCCCTCAGTCTACGAGCCTGAACCCTGCAGGTGGGGGGGGCTTCTGCCAGTCCAAGAAAACTCAAGCTGGAAGGAGGGAGGTTAGACATTAGGAAGGACTTCCTTATTGGGAATGATGGAGAGCCCATGGCAAGTGGCTCTGTATTGCTTTCTTAGAGGCCAGATGGGACTCTTCTTGGGGGCTAAAGGAAGTTTTTCCTTGAGACCAAGGTGGGGTGGTGGCACACGACAGCCTCCCAGGAGGCACGCGTCACTGGTGGGCTTTCCCCTTCCTCAGCCTTCTCACTTGATGAATGAAGGAGATTGTTGGCTGCGGGGGGACATGTGGGGTCAGTGTGTGGATGAGACAAAGATGGAGAGTAGGGTGGGGCCCCAACCCCCTTTTCTTTTTTTTGCCTTCCCAGGAGCAGAATAGAGAGAATTCTGGGGCTCCCTGAGCCCCTGGGAAATAAAGTCCTCTGAGAACTCCCTGGCATTCCCGGGAGAACAGGTTCCTGGCCCTGGGAGGTGAATGAGGCGCCGGGCCTGGGGGGGCAGCGTGCCTCGGCAGGCCCTGGAGCCGGGAGCTCAGCTCGCAGAGGCAGCACGGGTGGGGCCAGGCGGGGCGCTGGGACATGTGCCTCTCCCCATGGCACCTTCTCTCCCCAAGATCCCGAGCCTCCCCAGGACTCTGGTCCTGCCTGGCCCACCGTGGGGGAGAAGCGCCAGGCCAGGAGGTGCTGCCCCCATCCACTGGGGATGCCCTTCTAATGCCTGTGTTGTGGGGGGTCAGGAATGACCATGATGGTACAGGGGCCCTAGTCAGGCCAGATGCAGACAGGACCTGAGAGCAATGCCACCTTCCCCACCTCACCCTCCCACCACCCCAGAGGGACTGGGTTTCATAAGGCGCGGAGGAGAAACTGATGGGACAGACAGGGCTGGCCTCTGCGGCAGCGAGGTCTTCAGACCCCAGGAAGGACTTCAGGACTGTCAAGGAGTGATCGGGTTTCCTCCTTCAGGACTAGGAAGCTGACCATCTGGCCCAGCATGGAGGCGGAGGGGAAGGATGACATGACTTCCCAAGAGGACAGACTCCCTGCACCGTGCTCCTTTCCTGTCGACCAATTGTGCCTGACCTCGTGGCACCCACAGCAGACCCCCACCCCTGGAGGTGCAGAGAGGAGGCAAACACACCCACTTTTTAGAGTCTATTCTTAATCTGTGTTCTTTGGACATTTAGGGAGGGCCTGGGGGACTCCACGGGGAATGCCAGAACCTTACCTGATCAGGTAGGGCGGGGGGAGGAGCCGTGGGAGCCAGAGGGGGCTTCCTGCTGCTGTAGTCATTTCACTAAGGCCCTTCGCTCCCCAGACCCCAATTCTAGGCTTCAAGGTTTCAAAAGCTCCCTGCATACTCCAGGGCTGCCCACCGAGCCTTCTGGTATCAGGGTCTTGTAGGAGAGGGATGTTCCTATACCTCTGCGCATTCTGCCTTGAGTTCAGTATCAGGTTCTGGCCATAGCACCTGTTTGCCACCTGCTGCTTCTCCACCAGGTTCACCACCACTTTCCTGCAACCCCTGCCCCTATTCCCAGGTCCAGGCATCTAGACCCCGGCCCAGGCTGTCCCAGAGATGAATCCCTGATTGACAGTTACCATCAGCACCATGCAGCCCCCAGAGCTGGGCTCTCCCCTTTGGCCCTGAAAAGCCACTAAGTTTGGGATCTGCTTCCCTGTCTTTCAACTCTAGTTTTTCAGTTCTAGCACTTTTGAGCCTCATTTTCTCTGAGCACAGGACTGCTAGCCACCCTTTCTTCAATGCACAGACAAATACACACAATCTAACAAATGGCACAATGAAAAACCACACTACAGCAAGAAGGATTGAAGTCAGACAATCTGGAACAGGACTGAGAGGGAGGAGCATGGAGAAGAGGGTCCTCCTTGGCCTCCAGGCACTCACCCTGCTTCCCAAGTCTCCCGTGAGCTGCAGTGAGAAGATGGGGAGCACCCAGATGCTCCCAGTCACTCCCAAGACCCGTTAAAAAGGCAAACCCCCACCCCATGCCCTAGCTCAGCCCTGCTGGCCTCCACGGCTGACTTGGGCCGGTCTCCTCTTACCTGCTCAGTGAAGCAGGTCGGCGTGGGGGCCCAGGGCTGGGGGGCCAGGAGCTCTGTCTGTCTGTCAGTCCGTCAGCTCGGCTGTCCCGGGTCTGTGCTGACATCAGGTGAGGGGAGGCAGCTGCTGGGTGAGCCAATAATTATGATATCAGCTTCCCCTTGCCCCGAGGGGCTGCTGCCAAAACGGGGAGAAGAGCAAGGTGACTAAGAAGCTAGTTTGCTCCTTGGCTCTTGTTTGACAGGTACTGGCTCCTGTGCCCGCCCCAGCCGCGCCCCAGCCCCCCCCAACCCCTCCCTACTCTTGGGCCAGCCCAGGCCCCCTGTCTCTGCCAATGGGCACAGCTTGTGGCCTGCGGAGGAGGGGGTTATCCTGTGGCCCCCCCTTGCACCCCAGAACAGGGATGTCAGCCCCCATGGGTGGGGCCCAGGCATGTTGGGGCAAGCACACATGTCAGGAGAGCCAGGCCACCACATGTATGTTCACAGAACTGGTGAGGGGGTTCTGGGGAGCAGCTCTGGGTGGGGGTTCAGGGATCTCTGAGGTCTAGTATTGACAGGCAGTGGTTGTTACCCCTCAAGGGCCAGGTATAATCATAACTCTGCTGGGAGCTGCCTGTCCATCTGTCTGTCTCTTCACAGCACCTATGACACTTTCGGGGTGTCTCCTGGTGTGTGTGGGTGTGTGCATCCACATGTGCATGTATCTGTAACTCCCTCTGTGTCTGGGCATGAGTCTCCATGTGTGACTTTTGTCTTCTGGCCTGTATGCTTCTGCTTCCGTGTCTTCCTCCATGTCTGTGGGTGGGTCTGTGTTCCACTGTCCAGGCCCATGTCCTCTTGCATGTCCCTTGTGCGTGCTTACACACATGCTCTAGGGCAGGCTGCCCTGGGTATGCATCTGTGAGTCTATGCAGGTGAGCTGGGAGGCCCCAGTTCTGTATTGTGATCCCACAGTCACTCAGTGTGTTCTGGAGAATAGAAACAGAAACTCATGTATCTGTGGCCCTGGTCCCAGCCCCCAGAGTTCACATGGAAAGTGAAATGTCTGGTGAGCCCTGGGAATTGACCCTCACTGCTCCCATCTAAACCCAGATCTGGGGCTTGCCCCCAATTCCCTGACAGCCCTCCCTGCTTCTGCCTCAGACCCCATTTTCAGCTTCTTCTCACACCTTCATTTTTTCATCTTCCTTGCCCCACCCTGTCTCCTGTCCCTGGCCATTTTCTCTTTCTCTCCCTACCCCCTTGTCCTGACTTCTAAGCCCACTTGTATGTTTTCTCAGAGCTAAAGTTTCCAGGGACTCAGTGGTAGATCTGCTCCCCAGCCAGTCCTGGGGTTTGACTTTTGGCCTGAGTGTGTGGACAGGCCTGCCGCTCCCTACTTATTCTGTTACATTCCAAGAGGGAGGTAATGCCAACCTTGGTGGGGATGGTGGTGGTCATTTGGCACCAGCACAGAGTAGACAAGAACATTGAGGGGCTTCTTGGTCAAGGCAGGGAATATCTATTTCAGAAAAGAGGGTGCTGATTCAGATAGAAATGAACCCATCTGTGAGTGTTGGTTAGTTGTTCACCTTCCAACTGCTCCTCATGCCTCAGTTTCCTCATCTGGTAACAAATAAATATTATTCACTCACAGACTTGTGAGGATTCAATAAATTAAGTTTAAAGTTCCTAGACTAATCTCTGATATATAGTAGATGCTCAATAAATGTTTGCCCTTTTCACTAAGCCCAGTGGTGCTGGGTGGGGATAGGGGATTTACAGACATTCCCACTTGGGTATGTGATCAACCTGATCAACCCTGATAACCCACCTTTCTCAGGGACTCACACTAGCAATCAAAGTCCTGCTCTCTTAACTTAATAAGCAAAGGAGTTTCAGGGTGAAAGGGCAGCTATCAGGACCTTCTAGAGTGTTTGCTAACTGTTTCGATACAAGACTAGTTGCTATTTCTAGACTCAAGTATTTCCATGAATGTTCTAATTTGGAGACTGCTATCAATCAGCATTATTCTGAAGGTCCTAACTAGTGCAATAAGATAAGAAAAAAAAATAATGGATATAAATATTGGGAGGAAAGAGGCAAAATCATCAAGAATTACAAATGATGTGATAGTTTACTTAGGAAATCAAAGAGAATCACCTCTCTATGAAGAAAACCATAGGACTTTATTGACAGATATAAGACAAGATCTGAATAAATATAAAAGCATATCTTGTTCCTGAATTAGAAAGCTCAATATAATGTTACAAAGATATTAATTCTGCCTTAACTAATTTATACACTGAATGTAATTCAAATCAAGTTTAATTTTTCTGACAAGTTGATTCAAAAGCTTAGGGAATAATAAATACTTGAGAATAGCTTAGAACTTTTTGAAAGAGGAGCTTAATGGAGGAAATTGATCTGCTAGATTTCAAAATGTTCGGTAAGGCTTCTGAACACTTTGTGTGTGGTTTTGGTGCAAATTATAAAATAAATTGATGGAATCCAAGGTAAGCTTAGGTATTTGTGAGAATCGAGTGCATGTATGAAAACGAGGTGTTTTAAAGCAGCAGGAAAGAATGAAAAATTTAATAAATGGATACAGGATAATGGATTTTCCACTTAAGAGAAATAAGGTTAACTCCTACTTCAAGCGATACATTAAAACATCCATATGAATTAAATATTTAGATAAGATGAAAACCAAACAAACAAATAGGAAAATATAGGGAACGTTTTTATAATTATGGAGTCAAAGAAGCATTTTTTTTTAAAGATTTATTTTTTATTTATACATACAAGCTGGGGTACAGGCCAGAGGCGTGGGGCGGCGAGAGGGTTCACCAGAGACAGAGCGGGTAGCAGAACAGGCAGACCAAAAATACACTGCTGAGGGGAGCAGCGGGCAAGGCAGGAGAGGTCTGCCGCACCATGTGGGATTCTCCCTGGCCGGGGCGTCGAACTCGTGTCGCCGCTGCCGACAGCTCCACAGCGCAGCGCCCAACCTCTGCGCCACCGGGGAGGCCCCCAAAGAAGCATTTTTAAGCATGACATCAAATCCAGAATCCATAAAAGAATATGTTAATAGACTTGATTAAAATTAAAATTTGCCTTGAGTGAAAATACTGTAAACAAAGTTAAAAGGCAAAAAAGCCCAGAAGAGTTACAACATAAATGACAAGCAAAGGGTCCGTCTTTTATATATAAAGAGTTCCTCTAAATAAATAAAGAAGATAATTTCACAGAAAAATAGGCAAAGGAGGAGAATAAGCAATTCATAGATTAAAATACGAATGGCCAACAAGCAAAAAAGAGATTTCCAACCTCATTAAAAATCAAGGAAATGCAAATTAATCCAGGGGCTGAGGGGCCCAGGAGACTGATGGGAGGACAAAGTTTTCACTTTTCCCACAATGAGACTTCTGATGGGTGAGATGAACTTCTTGCTCTCCTAAGACAGGATCCATCTCTGCTTAGGGAAAGGGTGTGGGTTCTGGCTCCCTCTTTTCTTTTTAAAAACATTTTATGCACACAAGAGCTGGCGTGTAGGCCAGATGTGGGGATGGGTGTCAGGACTCACCAGAGACAGAGCGGGGAACAGAACAGGCAGATCTACTGAAATACACTGCTGAGGGGAGCCCCGGGGAGACAGGAGAGGTCTGCTGCACCATGTGGTGGGTCAGCTCCCTGACTGGAGATTGAACTGTGTTGCAGTAGCTGCTGATAGCTTCATAGTGCTGAGACTTAACCCCTTGTGCCACTAGGGAGGACCTTGGCTCCCTTTTTTCTTTAGGAAGTGCCACTTCCTCATTTCCGGTAGCACAGGAGTTGAAGCAGGGACCTTGGGAACGCCAGTGGGTTGAAAAAGGGTCTATAAGGCCCTTCTCCTCATTCTCTGCCTCCTCTCTGGAGGACTATCCTCATCACACCAGCCCCTCAAATTTCTTTCCTAGACCCAGAGAGTCTATCCTCACATCTAGATTCTATCCCAGTTGCTGAGTGTTGATTCTGCTCTTCTTATGGAGGGCTCCTATCTGGACATTCAGTCCACACACTCCAACAGCCTGATTTCAGGGCCCACACATGTAGCTGAGTTGGGATCTGGTTTGGATGGGCTGAAGCCTGGTGGTTGAACAGAACAGGGACAGTTGAAGGTCAGAACTGGTTCACTGTCTGCTGTGGAGCTTTGCCCAGGGATAGGCTGCTTTGAGACAGAAGCAGCATGGCTGGGCGTGGAAATCCATGTTCAAGTCTGGGGCAATACTCTGGTGACCCCAGGATAAAGGTCTCCCTTAGGAGCCCTGGTGTGATGGAGGAGGGGCCCTGTCCCTGTACCCCACATCAGGATTGGCCAACTTCTGCTCATGTGAATTGGACTTCTTTAAAGTAGGTTCCCCAGAAAAGCCTGCCACTTTTTAGGCCTTCCAAGTCCCACTCCACTGGCATGGGAGACACTTAATAGGGCCAAAGCTTAGCTGTCAGGAAGCTCTGAGGCCCAAGAAGCCCACGTCAAAGATGGCTGGAGAGGTCTGCAGTTAAACAGGATGGACTTCCTGCGGGAGAGCAGGCTTTCCTTGACTGTGGAGGGTGGAGGAGCACCGGCCAGAGCTGAGGAGGGTGTGTGGCGGGGGCACGGGTTGGGAGGTCTGAGCCTGTTCTGGTTGACTGACCCCCTGGGAAATCCAGGGAGTTTCCAGACTGAGAGCTTGGTGGGGAGGGGGGTGTCCAGTAGGGAGGGACTTAGCTGGAGTCCTGCTGGGTGGGGAGGGGAGGCTTCTTCTGTCCTGTCTTAATCTCTCCTGTTATAGGAGGCACAGCGTTAGAGGTGGGAGGAGCAGTGCACTGTGTGTGAGTGTGTGTGCACGTGTGTGTGTGACATCGGCATCAGTGTTTGTAAGCACATATGTACCTGAGTGAGCACCTACATGTCTGTGCCCATGCTCGCACATGCCACTGCAGGTGTGCATTACGTCCATGGAACTGTCATGTGATGTGAGATGTGTCCATCCTGGAATCCATGTATCAGTGTGTGTGAGCCTCTGTGCCTTTGGGAGAGCGCTGTGTGCGCGGCTCCTTTGTGGCTAGATGGGTGTCTGGGTGACTATGTGTCTAAGTGTGTTTCTGCCACCTACTGTCTGAAGGGCTGTGTGTGTGTGTGTGTGTGTGTGTGTGTGTGTGTGTGTGTACAGATAGCCATGTCTGTGTGCCCAAGAGTCTGCGCTCTGTGTTTGTGTGTCTGTGGGTTTCCCCACCCTTAAGAGCAACTCTTCCAACATCACTTTTTTTTTTAAGATTTATTTATTTATGCATGCAAGAGCTGGGGTGTAGGCCAGAGGTGTGGGGTGGTGAGAGGATTCACCAGAGACAGAGTGGGGAGCAAAACAGGCCGATTGACTGAAATACACTGCTGAGGGGAGCAGCGGGGCAAGACAGGAGAGGTCTGCTGTGCCATGTGGGAATCTCCCTGGCCAGGGATTGAACTTGTGCTGTAGTGGCTGCGGACAGCTTCATAGTGCTGTGCTTAACCTGTTGCACCACCAGAGAGGCCCCGTCCTGACTTCACTTTTTTTTTTTTAATTTTCTTATGTCATCATTCATTTTTGTGCAATATTTGATTTCTCCCCTCAGGGGTAGTCCCCCTAGTTCTCCCAGCACCATAGCAACCGTGACCCATTCCCACAGTCCCTTGTGCTCTCCCCACCCCTCTTTTGACACCTCTCTCCCCCTCCCCTGCTGGATGCCTCAGATTTATGGGCCAGTTTGCAAGTTTTGTCTTTTTCCTGACCCTTTGTTCAATTTTCCTATGTTCTACCTGTAAGTGAAACCATTCAGTATTTGTCTGTCTCCTTCTTACTTATTTTGCTCAGCATAATCCCTTCCGGCTCCATCTGTGTAAGGGCAGCTCTTCTGAACCCCTGTCTCCATCATTTCAGTCAGGCTGCTGCTCAGAACTCTCTCCCCATTCTCTCTGTCCACCCCACTGGCACCCTGTCCCTTTTGAGGCCCTCAGATTCCCTGCCCCTATAAAACCTCGAGGCTCTGTTAATTATGACTAATGGGAGCCCCCTCTCCAGGCTGACACCTGCCAGAACTTCAGCTGTCCCAGTCCCACCCCACCCTTTACCGTGCCCTTCTGGCCGTACCACCCTCCCTCCTGCCCTGTTCACCCTCCCCCTTCAGAAAGCAACCTCTCATCTGAGACTTTGGGGAGACAGGGAAGTCATGGTGTGAGACCCCAAGGGGCTTATTCTGAGGTTGAGATCCTGAAGGCTTGGAGCTGTCCTTGACTAAAGCTCAAGTCAAGTGGGATCTATAGCCCCGTTCCCACCTCTTCCATCTCCCCAACAAGCATCCCCTTTCTAATTTTCAGGTTCCTCCTAGAAAAACTTGGCTTGGCTTGCTAGTTCTTTCCTGGACCCTCTTGCTGCTACAGTTACCTTTGGGGCTGGGGCTGGCCAGCAGGAGGAGGGAGGGATGTGGGGACACTCCCAGGGCCCTCAGGGACACAAGCAGTGAAAACAGAAGTTGGCTCAGAAATCTGGGTCTATCTGCTGAGCCCAAGATGACTGACCCAGGGAGGCCGAGATGCTATCTCCGGGTCACAAAGGGCTCCACACACTGCAGTTTGGAAAGAGGCTTTGAGGGCAATTTCCCTTCAGGAGCAAGAAGTCCCTCTGGGCCTCTGATCCATTCAATCCCTCGAGCTGGCCCTATGCGGGAACTGGGGCACAGCTGCATTAGGCCTACCATCTCAAGCTGTCTCCAAGCTCATTGATCTCTATCCCTAGAGAGCTCACACCAGAGAGCTTCTGAGCCCTGGCCCCTGGGCCAAGGCTGCAGGTGTTCGGACAGGGAGGGCACAGACCCTAGAGTCCCTACAACGCCCCATCCACCTGCCACAGCCCAGCGTGTGTGTGAGGAGGGGCCGAGCTGCTGAGCTGCCTGCACAAACCTGACCTGGGCTGACAGGCCCTTCCTTCAAAGGCCGCCTGTCCATGCCGCTTTATTGCCCAGCTAATGACGGTGATTAGGCCGACAGGTGCCGCCTGTCTCCCATCCACCCTCCAGCCTGCTGAGGAGGACGGTTTCTGAGCACTTGGGGGAGGCCTGGGCACTCACCCCTAAGGGGGCACACACCTTGGCCGACTCTTCAACCTTCAAGTAAGGTTTTGTCCCCTTCCTCCCCCAAGAAGAAATGAGGTGGCGGATTCCTCATCCCCTGGACTGCTGTGTAACCTCAGTTGGCTTCTGGCACTCTCTGAGCGGGATTGAGGGGAGACTGGGGGTACAAAGGGGACTGAGAACAGTGTGTGGGTGCAGGTGTCCCACAGAAGCACATCCATCTCTTCCCAGCTGGGGTTGGGCTGCGGACACCTAAACAGCAGGGAGTTGCAGCAGAGGGTCCTCCCTGCAGGTGGGGCTGGGGCTGCTTCTGAGGAGCCCACTGGATTGTGGGTCGGCCACTGGGGGAGTCCCACCATTTTCTGGGGCCAGCCTACTCCCAATGGGAGGGACTGTCCCCTGGGGCCTTGGGGGGGGTCCTAATATGGGTCTGGGTGGGAGTGTGATTTATGATTGTGCTTCATGCGTGAGGAATGCCAGCCTGGGGGGCCGGGGAGGGGGCGGGGCCACCCGCCTGACACTCCTCACTCTGCTGGATACCTGGCATGTCCTGTCAGGATCCCCTGTTCCCTGGGGACAGCCATGTTCTTCCCCATGTGGCAGCCCCCTCCCATCTGCACCTCCCAGCTCAAGAGGACTGAGTGAAGGCCCAGCCCAGGCGGAATCCAGAATCAGATTCTTTTTGATTTTCTCCCTTCACAGCTCAGCCCCCTTTTCTATTGGGCATGGCAGTGATGGTAAATATTTCTTTTCTCCCACTGCATCAGGAGGGAACTGGGTGAGACCCTAGGAAACGTCCACCTAAATGAACTAAGGCGTACATGCCACTGTCCACAGGGATAGAAACTTAGGCTACGGGTAAAGATGAACTTCCAGCCAAGAAGGGACAGTGCACTCCCAGAATGGGTGGTGGGTGTGGCCTCATCCTTCCCCACCCTGCCCCCACTTTGCCAGATAAACGAAAACTCCACAGTTCCTGAAGCAGGGGTGGCATGCAATGGGAAGGTAGAATGCCCCAGTGGTGCCTGGTCCTGGATTCTCGAGCCCTGACCAGTTCTAAGCCTGTTCCTGTGAGAGTCTCACCTGCATCCTTCTTGCTTCAGGCTGCCATTTGGGGTGAGGGTCCATCTTTCCGGCACCCAACATGGGTCAGCCTGCCTCCCTTGGTCTGGCAGGACTGGTTTTTCCAGCTGGAGGAAGGGTCGGTGAGGAATTGGCAGGGGCAGAGGGTTTTATGTAAATGCCCAGGGAGTGCTCTGGGAACGGGGAGGCCGGTTTTCCCAAAGACACGTAGGGACTGGCAGCTCCCAATTAGCCAGGCCGGGTGATGTCAGTGCTGCTTTCCTGGGTGGCTGCGCCCACTCCGATCAGCCTTGGCAGGGGTTCCCGGCCATTACCTTCTCCCTTGGCTGGGAGGGGTGCCAAGGGGGCTGCCAAGCAGAACAGAGGCAGGTCCCCTCCCACCATAACCCCCCAACCTGGGGCTTGAGCCATGTTGTGGGCCACCCCTGAAAACTGTCATGAAAAAACCATGTCAGATGCTATTGAAAAAAACTTTAATGTGGCTAGCATTTGAACCCTCCTCTGAACCCTGAGAAGCTAGGGAGAGTTCCGTAGCTAGGCAGGACCCAGAGACTGTTGCCATGGCAACTGTAGATCAGCTTGCTCCCTGGGTCACCCCTACCCTGAGTTTCAATAAATATAGTGCAATAAGAACACCAGGCTGGGGGACAGAACTGCGGTGCTAGAGAGGGCGTGTTGCAGTGTCTGTGAACTCACACGTGTGCACTGTCAAGCATATAGACCTAGTCTCATGTGCACACACACAAACCCCCCCTCAACCACCCCACACAGCACTCCATCCACCCACCCGCTCACCCACCCATCCATGCACTCACGAACACACACAGACCCACAGACACATATATACACATTTTCTTTGACACACAGGCTTGAGCGCACTCACACTGTCCTTATACACATAGGCATATGTCTTTCTCTCAGTGTTTGACTTGGAGCTTGGGGTGTCCCCTCCTGGCTCAGAGGAGTAGGAATGGGTAGATGTCCCTGATCCTGGCCAGGTAACAGCCTGGTCTAGGGGCTGGGCGTGGTGGTGTTGAGCTGGCCACCTGAGCAGTGGTCTGTGAGGTTGGTGTGGGCCCAGGAGGGGAAGGTGTTCAGGCTGAAGATGGGTTGGCTCCAGGTGTTGATGGCCAGCGAGATGACCAGCACGCCGAGGATGTTGAGCAGGAAACCTGTCCGGGCCTGCGGTGTGGAGAATCAGTTTGCCCGAGCAGATAACCTCAGGTCAACACCGCCCCTTAGGTGTTCAGGGTGCTCAGGAGCCCTCTCGTGAGCAAATCCCTTGGGAAGTCTTCTCTGGGGTCTACCCAGCAGCACCAGGCAATGCCCTGGCCCCCTGCTTTACTCCCAGTGCGAACAGGGGAAGAGACACTCTTTCCGAGGTTCCGGGGCACTGGGCCTTGTTCTCTCTGAGTCCATCTCCCCAGTGTCTGGCACCTTCCCTAAATTCTTCACCCTCGCCCCTCTTTCTCATGGCCTGACCTGAACATCCTCCACCCGGGGTGCTGTCCCAAACTCTCCTCTGCCCCCCAGAGTTGAGAGGGGTCCACTTGCAATTCAAAATCTCAGTGACACTAAGCTACATGTGGCCCACCAAGGAGGACGGTCAAGCAGGGCTGGGTGCCCAGACGTTCAGGCCTCTCTGCCACTCACCATATCAGACACTTTGAGGCCTCCGAAAGAGAAGACGATGGCATTGGGCGGGGTGGCCACAGGGAGCATAAAAGCCAGGGAGGCCGCCAGTGTGCAGGGGAGCATGACGTAGAGGGGGTGCAGGCAGATGGCCTGAGCCTGGAGGAGGGACAGCAGCAGAGCCGATCTCAGTCCCCATCCCAGAGGGGGATTGTCCCACTCCCCTCTCTGAGGGACAGTCCCCCCAAAACACACATGTACACACTCTGGCCAGGAACCCACCACTCTGCAGTAAAGCACTGGGTGACCTGGGAAGGGCCCCTTGACCTCTCTGGAGGGGGATGAGTGTGCGGCCCTGCCCTGCGGGGCGTGGATAGGGGAGGGGCCCATAAAACGGATCTCAAAGAGGTTCGGGGGTGTCATCAAAGGCTGCGGGAACGCGCTTGGGGAGGAAGGGGCTGGGGACGCTCCGGGGAGCAATTTCACCCTGTCACCTCAGGAATGACCAGAACAGGGGTTGGGCAGGGGAGTGGGTGAGGCTACCAGTGAGCTCCATCAGGATACCCGAGGGGTGATGTCACCAGGGATGAGTAAAAGGCCAGAGGTCCAGAGGGCCCAGAGCAGCCCTTAGTTAGGGAAGGGGGAAGCCCGGGGGGTCCTTTCCAGGGAAGGAGAGGAGACATACTCTGCCCTGAAGGTGGGGCCCTTGCACGGGGCAAGCGTGAGCAGCCCCCCTCAAGAGCTGCCTTGGGGAGGGGCGTCACAGGGCCAGCTCACCATGGAGGCCAGGATGGGCAGGAAGAGTGTGGTGGTGGCCACGTTGCTGGTGCACTCGGTGAAGGTGGCAATGAGGAGGGAGAGAATGAAGGCAATGGCAGGGTGTGGAATGTGCTGCAGCGGGGTCAGCTTGTCCCCCAGCCACTTTGATAGACCTGATTCCTGTGGACAGAGGAGGGTGGTGAGGGAGAGGCTGGGTTGCTTGGGGCAGCTGAGGCTCTGGGAGGGTCCTATTCCTGCCCACTGCTTTTTAGAGTCAAAAGTAGCGTGGAAAGGAGGATAAGGGACCTCCCTGGTGGCGCAGCGGTTGAGCGCTGCGCTGTGGAGCTGTCGGCAGCGCCTGGCCAGGGAGATTCCCACATGGCGCAGCAGACCTCTCCTGCCTTGCCCACTGCTCCTCTCAGAGTGTATTTCTGATCTGCCTGTGCTGCTCCCCACTCTGTCTGTGGTGATCCCTCTCGCCGCCCCACGCATCTGGCCTGTACCCCAGCTTGTATGTATAAATAAATAAAATCTTAAAAAAAAATAGAAAGGAGGTTAAGACCCAGAAAGAACCAAGGGGCCCCTTCCTGGTCCTGAAGAATGTGGAGAGAAGGATCAAGTGAGAAGCTAGAAGGGCAGAGTCTTTTTGGGAAATATGGGACTCGAAGCAAGTAAAGACCTTTGTCCATTTACTCCTGCTCTCCTGACCTCTCTCAAGGAGTCCCTGGACAACCTTAGCCTTCTCCCTATCCCCTCTAGCCCAGTAGGTGGGGCAGAGGGGATCTTGATCTTGGCAAGGAGGGAAGGAGACTGAGAAAAGGCTCACAGGAAGACAGTCCATAGGGTCGGAAGAGCTCTGAGATCTTGCCCTGCCCAGTCTGTACACTAGACTGAGCTCCAGGCAGCTGGGACTTTATCTCATGCAACGCTGCCCTGCCCACCCAACACCCAGAATAGTGCTTGGCACAGCTGGTATGCTTGGTGGATGAGCTAATTGCTGATCCAGGAGTTCCTGGCACCAACACCTAACCCCGGGAAGTTGTCTCCTGACTACAGCGTATGAACTCAGCTAGACCACTGAGCCCCTGGGGTGCAGGCTCAGGGATTTCCCTCTTGGAGGCTCTGGGAAATAATGCCCTGGTCCCTAGAATCTGCCTGGTGTGATCATGGCACCCCCTGGTGGCCACAGTAGATAGGTTGTGTCAACCCAACCCCAGCTAACTTGGAAGCTAAAATTATTTGCATTCTTTGGTTCTGTGTGTGGTGAGAGGGCAGGGGTGGGTGGTTGCCAATGAGGACAGTTTCTTCTCACCAGAGAAAACTGCCTTCCTTTTGGTTTTGAGAACTCCACTAAGAAGATATCTCTGGTTTGTGTTTTCTCCCCTCTCTCCAAAGGCTGCAAAAGGCTCTGCCCACCAGGGATTTTTTAAGTAGGGATCAGGTCTCCCCTCTGTAGAATAGAAGCAGAGTCCCTCTTTTCCTGCTACAGCACCCTCCTAAAAAACAGGTGGGGAGGGGCAGGACTCTCTCACCTCACTGCCCTTGGCCAGGGCAAAGCCACCACCCAACAGGAATACGATATTCCAGGGCATCTTCTCATTTACTGTCTTCCAGTTCAGGAGAGCAGGAGGGGCCTTCAGTTTCCCTGGTTTTCCTGCTCCCCAAGAAAGGAAGGGTGGATCACCAGGAGCCAACAGGCCTTACTTCCCTCCACTTGGGCTTCTCTGTACAGGTTCCTTCCAGAGCTTAATGCGTGCAGAAGGGGGACCCTCAGTTCTGCAAACCTCTCAGCGACTCTATCCCGAAGTCCCTGTGCCCCCAAGTGGCCCCAATCTCTCTAGACTCTAGCTACTCCTGTCAAGTGTGGTCAGAGGTAGTTTCCATGCTGGAAGGCAGGGGTTACCTGAAGACCCTTCCCTGCCCCAGTCCAGGTGCTTACCTGGAACTTGGGTTAAACCTGGGATCTTGGAGGGCACGATGAACAAAATTATGCTGATGAAGATGGCCACTGTCCCATCGGACACCATGCTGTGGGTGGGGCAGATGGGGCAGGCTTAGTGGCCCAGGAGGCTTGGGGTCACAGGGTGGAGGAGTGGTGGAGGGGGGCCCTCCCACAGCATGCCAGCTTCTCCTGGCAAGTCCCCTCCCCCAAGTGTTACCTCCTGTCTACTCCTTTCCCTCCTGTCTTAACCAGGTGAATCCCCAAAGTATTCCCCTCCCCCTAGAATACTCACCTTTCCCCGTTGTCTTTGGAAAAAGCCAAGTTGCCCCAGCCAGTGAAAAAGCCCGGCTCCCGAGTGAACCAGAGCACCACCAGGAAGACAAAGAGGATGGTGACAGCCACTTCTGCAAAGGTCATGGGGCCCAGCAGCTTGTGTTCTGTTTTGATGACTTGGTAGGCTGCTTGCTCTCGTTCCTGAGCCTGTCCCCCAATGCCAAAGTTCTTCCGGAAGCTGCAGGCAAAGGGCCAGGGGCAGCTCATGAGGGCCCCACACCAGGCAGGGGAGCAAGGGGCTCTGATGCCTGTGATAAAAAAACTGAGGTCTACAGAGGCCACCTCAGGGTTGCTACACTGAGCCCCAGTCCTCCCAAAGTTCTAGAAGAAGAGCAGAAATCTCTCAGAGGGTTGTGGCTCTATTTGGCAGATGCAAGCCTGGGGTGGGGGGAGCCGGGTTTCCCATGCTTGGCTCTGCTCCATCTGCCCCACTGACCTTGTCGTTTCAAAGGTTCCCTTGTGCTGAGCTTTCTCTTGTGCAGAGTGAGGACCTAGAGGCCTGAACCCCATGCCTCCTTCTGGTCCTGACTCATCACTCCCCTCCTCCCACAGCTTTTCAGGAAATCCTCTTCTGCTCTTGCCTGCTTCTGGGCATCCCCTGCAATGTCAGCCCCACCCACATCATCCTTGGAGGCACAGGAGGCTCCTGTCTTCGTTTGTGTGGCACTTGCTTAACTCATGTTGACATTTAACTTTTCACTCAGTCAAATCTCAACTACCCTGCTGGACTATGAACTCCTCAAGGGTAAAGACCATGCTTCACACATCTTTGAATTCCCCACAGTGCCTGGCTCTGTGCTGGTCTCTTTGACTATTACCTTGCCTTGTACCAGCTCCCAAACTCAACCCAGCCTCTTCACACCCACCTAAGTGATTTTTCCAAAATGCAGCAACAATGCTTAAAAATGTTCAGTGGCACCCCACTGCCTGGGCAGGAAAGGCAAATAACAACCTATCCCACAATACCATGCAGGCCACCACTCCTGGCCTGGACTCACATCAGACATCACTAATCAACCCCAGACTCAATCCCAACTGAGCCCTAGCAAGGTCTCAACATATTTTCAACTCAGAGCTCGAGTGATTACCACTAATCCAGTGTTGAAAGTAGAAGTAAAACCTATTTACTACTTTTGGCCTCAATACTTTTTCAAGACTCCTCCGTAGTCTTCCCCTGATGGCCAGTCTACCTTCATCTCTGGACACTCCTCTTCCTATTTATGTTTCAATCACACAGAACTGGAGTTCCCCAACACATCATGCTGTTTCTTGCCATTTTGCCTTTGTACAAGACTTCCTGCTGTCTGGAATACCTTGACCCCACACTCTACCTGGCTAACTTTTGGTTCAACTAAAAGCAGTTCTGCCATCATCTCCTCCAGGGCCTTCTGGAATCCTTGCTCCCCCAGGCTGTGCTCTCACAGCACCTCTGCCACGGCCCCCATCAGACCATCACCTGTCAGATGGTGAGCGGCATGGCATGGCCAGGGATTGAGCATAACAGATGCTTTTGTGACTGACTACCTCAGCGAGTGTTCTTTAAGCAAAGGACTGTGGAGCATTATCAGATGGGACCTCGCCCAGGCATCAGAAGACCTGGTTTTCAACCCCAGCACTGACAAATGTACTCATGTAGCACACCTCAACTGTCGTCTTCCTGCTCGCCAACATTTTCTCATGTGCCAAGTGGAATAATACTTCTGCCTGCTAATTTCCTCACAGAGGGATGGAGAGACTTCACTCGGATGGTGATTTTATTCTTTTCCACAATGGTTACCTGGAATAGCCAACTAGACCTAACTAGAAGATTCCAGAGCATAAGGACAGGCTCCTGGGCTTTTCTCACCCACTCCTCCACTTACTTGAATCCCAGGAAGAGGACTTGCAGCCATACCCAGGAAAGCAGTAGCAAGATGACCATGGTGGGGAAGGCAAAACCGAACCAGGAGGCAAAGTTGACCACGTTCCCATTTTGGGGGAAGAGCCTGCAATGAGTTGAGGCTGCTGCATGATAATGCCAGGCCACCACCCAGGCCCAGTCCTGGTCCCCCATCCCCTCAGCAGCCCAACCCCTGAGGGTGCAGACCCCCAACCCCTGCCACTCACGAGTTGATCTGGCCTTGCAGCACCAGGTTGGGTGTGGTGCCAGTCAGTGTGGCGATGCCCCCGATGCTGGCTGAGTAGCACACGCATAGGCTCATGCCCTGGCTAAAGCGGAGCTGCTCTGGGGTTAGGCTGACGGATTTCCCCGAAGGAGCAGGTGGCACCGGTGTGGGAGCAGGTGGGACAGGTGAAAAATCAATTGGAACTGGGTGGGCCTGGCCGTTGTCTGGGAATAAGAGAGAGTTCAGGTGAGTGGTCGGGCTGGCTCTAGGGAGAAAGGCTGGAGCTCCATGGCCTCCGGCTCCTTGTCAGTGAGGAACCCAGACCTAGGCTGGGGGTGGCAGAGAGTGCCTCTAAATCTGCCCCAGCATTCACCCGGGCGGATGACTCACTGAAGCGATGACCTTCAGGTCCCATCTTGCCCAACAACCCTCTTGAGAGGGAAACTGAGGCACAAAGCAGGGAAGGGTCTTAACCAAACCACACAGGAATGATGGAGCTGGAAATCCTGACGGCCTGCCCAGACTCCAGCGCTCTGCTTGCCAGGCTGGGCCAGTATCTCGGTTAAGCCTGGGGATTAAAGTCAGGAAAGTGTTGGGCAATCCAGGACAAGTTGGTCCCTGTATTTCTTGCCTCCTTTTCTCTCCCTAGAGGCTCCAAGATGACTACTCCTGTGATGAATATCGCCTCAGACCCCCAAGGGCCAAGGGCCAGGTAGGGTCTGGCCTCACCAAGCTGGGCCTCTTCCTTCTGGCAATTTGGTTCCTGGAGTTCGAAGGTGGGGTTGTCACTGCCCTCCTCCACGTCCTTGCCCTTGCCCGTGGGGGCCTTGTGCAGCTGCTGCAGGACAGCTTGTGCGATGGGCACCATCATGGCTGTGGTGGCTGTGTTGCTGATCCACATGGACAGGAAGGCCGTGACCAACATGAAGCCCAGGATCAGCCTAGGGACAGACAAATGGACACACTGGCATTCTGGTGACCAGAATTCCCAAAATGCCACGCTACCCCAGCTTCTGCAGGCCTGGTTTGTGGGAACTCACAGGGCAGGCCGTACTCCCACCATGAGGAGCACGTTGAGGGCGATTCGCTTGTGTAGATTCCAGTGCTCAACCGCGATGGCCACCAGCAAGCCCCCGATGAACAGGATGTTAGTGTCCTTGAGGTACTCGATGCAGACCTGGTGGGCAGGGATGGCTGAGAGGCGGGAAGACCCTGAGGCCTCCCACTATGCCCCTGGGCTTCTGGAGCCCACTGACAGTCCCACAAACAGGTTGGCCCCCTGGGCTCTTGGAACCAAATGGAAATGGTTTTTGGATTACCTACGATTTAATATTAATTAAGTTCTTCTCTCGCAAACTCATTCTATCTCCCTTTGGGAATGACTGGGAGACAATCTAGCCTGATTGCACTCATGTTTCTAGCCATGGACCAAGAGATCAAGAATTTAGCTGCTTCTAGAAGGTAGAGTGGCTGTTCTCCGGGTGTAGTTCCCAGGCCAGCCTCATCAGCATCCTGGAACTTGGCCCTGATCTACTGAATCAGAAACTCTGGGTGGGCACAGCAATCCTTGTTTTCACCAGCCCTCTAGGTGATCCAGATGCACCCCTCCATTACCCTGCCCCTCCCGCACCTTCATCTTCAGGATGACTCCTCCCTCCATAGGGACCCTTCTCCCCCATACTTTCCCTGTGATAAGCTTCCTTAGTTACCAGCATTCTAGGGCAGACCCCTTTTGTCCCTGGACCCTTTTCTTCCCGTGGACAAAGGAGGCTTACCTCGGAGGCATCCATGATCCCCATCATGGGGAACAGGATGATGGGGAAGAGGGCGGTGACGGCCAGGGGCAGGGCCTCGGTGCACCAGAAGAGCGCCATGAGGATAATGCTGTAGGCACAGTAGGATTCCTGGGGGGGTGGGGAGACAGCAGGGCCATGGGGAGGGGCAGGACTAAGTCCCAGAGTCATGTTATCTCCCGCCCCCAGAGAAAATAGGCCATTTGTGACAGTGTGGGGATCCTGTGAAAGCCAGCCATCGATCCCCAACCCCAAGGACCCGGGAAGGAAGGAAAGGAAACCCTCAGCTAGGAGGTGGTCTCCAGGGCAGGCAGCACTGCCCACTCTTGGTCTGCTGAAGGAAGGGGCCGCGAGCTGGGACAATCGGGCTGGGAAGTCCCTACCGCCTGCCCCTCTCCTCTCCATCTGGACATACTTAGGGTCTCTTGCTCTCAGTACCCTAAAGCTTGGGGAGGGTCCCTTGCAGGTGGCCTGGGGGAAGAGGAAGCTGCTGTTTACTGAGCAACTCTTAGGGGCTGGGTGTTTTCGTGTTGTACAAGAAATGCCAACAGCCATTAATTGGTAATCCCACTGACGATGAAATATAACTTAAAAAAAGGCTAGAACCAGACTCACACAAGGAGATGGGGAGAGAAGGGATTAATATAACCATTAGCCTAACTATACTAATGCCTAGATCACAAAAGCAGACCCAGGCAGGTTTCAGACTGCAATAAGGAATATCAAGAGCGCAGACCAGAGGTAAAGATATGGAGGTTGAGGGCCATTGTAGAACCTCCAGTCCCTTTCAGATCCTACATAGTTATTAGAAGTCAACAGCAAACAAACCACTCCTGGAGGGACTTAGCCCCTCTCAACTGAAAGAAGACTGTATCAGTGGCGTCTCTGCAATGGTTCAGGGCAACCATCCTTCTGCCCACCTATGCTTATGCAGGTGATCTTTTCACCAACTCTGTCCCTCTGCAGGCCACTGGCCATTCCTGCCTGCCCGTAACCTGTACCATGCTGGGTCTTCACGGACCTCCCTCAGCAGGGGCAGCTCTCCTCAGGGCCACCCACCTGCCTGCAACCATGCAGGCCTCTCTCCTAGCAAACCTGTCCCTTTCGCGGCAGCTCTTCCTGCCCACTTGTGTCTATGCAAGCGTCCTTTACTTCCCTGTCTCTTACCCTAATAAACCTGTTCTTTTAAGTATATCCAACGTCTGTCGTGGAGAAACTCGCCGCGTGCCGCTGAAGGGACACTCTGGTGAAACCTTTCCCAGAATAAACCCAAGGACTCTGCTCTCAAAACCCATCAACTGCAAAAACAACATCACCACTGTTATAGGTGAGCTTAGAGTAGGTAAGTGGCTCAAGGTCACAGAACTAGAGAGTGGCAGGGCCAAGATGAACCCCAGACAAGGGGTCTGACTGCCTCCTCCAAGGGCATTCCCTCCACAGCCTAGGGAACTGCAAGAAGGCCTGCCAAGCAGTGGGGTCGGTCTCACTTTCTTTTCATCAGACTTCCACCGCCATTCCTCACCTTGGATAATAACTCCTGGGCCCAGGGGTGGGGCCACCTTGACCCTTGACCAGAGACCCACCCCTCTTCCTCCCCCTCCCCGCTCTCCCAGGAGCAGAGACTGATTGTGCTGAAGCTGCTATTGCCTCAGCCACTTCCTCACCTGCAATTACTGAATAGCCAGTTACTCATCTTCCCTCTGGGCAGGCCAACTCCCTGGACCCTGCATCCATACACCCTGAATTCTCTAGCCAGAGACAAGGAGGGGTGGGACAGAGGGTCCCTGCTGATTCAAGAAGAAAGCTCTGTGCATAAGAACAATGAAGTGTCCCAGAACTAGGCTGAGCCAGGCATTGTGCTTGAGGCTGTTCAAGTGTTTTTAAATGGCGCTTAGTTGCTCTGTGAGGTAATGACTATTGTTCTCATCTTCCAGATGATGAAACAAAGGGGCAAATAAATGAATTATCTTGAAGTCACACAAACTGTAAGTGAAGAAGCCAAGCCATCTGGTTCTTTGAGTTCCCCTTTTACCTTCTACTTTGAGTTCCATTCCTCAGATTTGAGGGATGTCCCCCAGCCTCTGGCCTGATTGCACAGTGGTATGTGCCAGGGATGAGCTGTGGTTCTGAATCCAAACAGAACGAATCTTCTCTGGGGAACATCTTTGGGTAAGTTTCTTCAGTTCTGAGACCCCATTTCCACTTTCCAAAGGGAGCTGTTAATAGCCCTGCCTGCCCCTGTGGGTGTTCTGGTACGACATCTATAGCTCCCCTCCCCTGTACAGCTTCTCTGTGTCCCTCTCTTGAATGTCTGTCTGTCTCTGGATCAAAAGTCAATACCAGTTTCAGAGTTCCATTCAGAGCCTTCCTTGGCCCTGGTGGTTCTGGTCTCTGTCCCCCATCCCCTCCCCACCAGCCAGCCTGCTCCACTGCTGCATAATTCACTGACCTGCTTTTCCTGGGTCATGGGTTCTTAACTGGGTGTGGAATACCGAGGACCTGTGAAGCTGGGTGGGAAAATGACTTCATTTTTTTTACTAGCAACTAACCAAGGCTATGGACATAGGTAACAAACTGTACCTGTATTAGCAGTGATTTTGTCACAGGTATTCAATCGTGGTTCTCAGCTATCAGATACCTACCCAGATCAGTTGTCGCAGTTATCTCAAAATGTATCTCGAAATATTGTTTACATCCATCACTATTTTGACAGGTTATATCAACACTAGATCTTATTTAAAGCATCAATAAAGAAGCACCTGTAGGGCCTCCCTGGTGGCGCCCCTGGTGGCGCAGGGGTTAAAGACACAATGCTATCAAGCTCTTGCCAGCCTCGGGCCACAGGCCTGCTGAGGCATGAGTTCTCAGGGAGCAAACCCACATGGCGCAGCAGACCTCTCCTGTCTTCCCCGCTGCTCCCCTCAGCAGTGTACTTCTATCGATCTGCCTGTTCTGCTCCCTGCTCTGTCACTGGTGAATCCTCTCAGCCCCCTGCACCTCTGGCCTACACCCCAGCTCTTTCTATCCACAAATAAATAAAACTTAAAAAAAAAAAAGAAGCGCCTGCATTTCTGAATTGCCATTTTTGTCATGTCTGTGTAACTGTATTTCAAAATTGGTTTCCTTTGTGATCCTAAGCATTTTATTTTATGCATCTCAGAACAATATTCCAAGCAGGGCCCATGGTCTTTTCCAGGCAGCCAAAGACATCATGGCTCAGAAGGGGCTTAGAGTCCCTGCCTCAGGCAAAGGGAAAGAAATCTTGTACCTAATACACTACTGCAGTTTCCCTGAATCACCTCGGGAATTTTGTAAACTTCCCATGTGGAACTTGTCTCTGGTAGGAGCAGGGGTCCCCACAAGCCCCAGCAATGCAGGTGTGAGCCAGAGTGGAGATTTTACAGCGGTCAGGCCAAGCCAGGTGGGTGCTCCACACACCTCC
This sequence comes from Scalopus aquaticus, assembly GCA_004024925.1. NCBI lineage: Eukaryota > Metazoa > Chordata > Mammalia > Eulipotyphla > Talpidae > Scalopus > Scalopus aquaticus. Next base: position 59,072 of record PVIJ01008514.1, read on the forward strand.
TCTCTCATTCCATTCTTATGGTTTGTGACCTAGTGGTTCTCGTTGCAGCTGAGAGGTGAAGAAAGCGAGACTCAGCGAAGTCTGGGGTTGCCTGTTGATATTTGCTGGTTGAAACTTAGAGGGTGTGGGTGTGAGGTTGGGATGCCGTCTATGTTCAAGGGCCCTCCTGGGTCACTCCCTAAAGGCAGAGCCCTGGGAATCCTTTCCTCTTTGGTCCCAAAATGTGTCCAATACCAGTATCCCCTGCTCTAGAAGTATGGACCCGCAGAGGGGATCAGACCTGTCCCCCTGGCCAGCTTAGTACTCTCCGCCTTGCAGTCCAGCTCTGCAGAAATTGGACTGCCTAAGCCCAGCTGGTGGCCTATGGCAGGTGATCTGATGTCGTTTTAGTCGATGGATTTGAGAGGGAAGCGGGGTCCTTGGGTTCACTCTGGAAAAGGTTTCACCGGAGCTCCCTTCAGCGGCACGTGACAAGTTTCTCCACGAGACAGAGACTCAGTTATACTTAAAGAACAGGTTTATTAGGACAAGGAAGTAAAGGACACTTGCACAGACACAAGTGGACAGGAAGAGCTGCCCCGCTGAGGGGGCAGGTTTGCTAAGAGAGGCCTGCATGGTGCAGGTCACGGGCAGACAGGCAGGCCGCTGCCCTGCAGAGAGACAGAGTTGGTAAAGGAAAGCACCTGCATAGGCACAGGTGGGCAGAGAAAATGGCTGCTATGAATTCTTGCAGGGATGGCACTGATACAGCCTTCTTTCAGTTGGGAGGGGCTCATCTTCGAGGATGGCTGTCTGTTTGCTGGCTAACTAAAATTAGAAAAGAGACCAGAGAGTCTGCAGTAGGCTCAATCTCCATATCTTTGCCCCTAGACTGCAGTCTAGCTCCTACCTATGCTTTGTAACTTAGGAGCTGGCACTTAGGGATTGTGCTAATGGTTATGTTGATTTCTTCTACCCCCCACTTTCTTGCATGGGTCTAGCTCTAATCTTATTTTGGGTTATATCTCCTCCATCAACCCAACAGGCTTATGCCCTGGCCACTGGCAGTGCCCCAGGGCTGATGCACTGCACAACCTCGAGCGCCATTCACCAGGACTTTGTGCAGGGCACAGCCTGCTCTGCTGCCCAGGTAGCCTCTCCTGCAGCTCAGAAACTGGCAGGAGAGTTTTCCCTGGTGGCCAATGCTCTTTGTGCATTTTCCCCTCTATCACTCCTTCTACAGTCTGAAAGGCTAGTTGCTCCCCAGCGCTGTTGCTTGGCTATAGAATTAACTCTTTTCTTGGTATCTGTTTATGGGAGCCTTCCTGAGGATGGGGGTGGGGGGTCACATCTCTTCCATCTCCATGTCTCTAGCTCCTTGTTCTTGTGCTGGTGTGGCCTGGGTGTGTAAATCCTCCCTTCCCACATATGCCATTGATGGAGGAGATATAACACAAAATAAGATTAGAACTAGACCTACACAAGAAAGTGGGGGTAGAAGACATCAACATAACCATTAGCACAACCCCTAAGTGCCAGCTCCTAAGTTACAAAGCATAGGTAGGAGCTTGACTGCAGTCTAGGGGCAAAGATGTGGAGATTGAGCCCATTGTAGAATCTCAGGTCTCTTTTCTAATTCTAGTTAGCCAGTAAACAGACAGCCATCCTCGAAGATGAGCCCCTCCCAACTGAAAGAAGGCTGTATCAGTGCCATCCCTGCAAGAATTCGGGGCAGCCATTTCTCTGCCCACCTGTGCCTATGCAGGTGCTTTCCTTTACCAACTCTGTCTCTCTGCAGGGCAGCGGCCTGCCTGTCTGCCCGTGACCTGCACCATGCAGACCTCTCTTAGCAAATCTGCCCCCTCAGCGGGGCAGCTCTTCCTGTCCACTTGTGTCTGTGCAAGTGTCCTTTACTTCCTTGTCCTAATAAACATGTTCTTTAAGTATAACTGAGTCTCTGTCTTGTGGAGAAACTTGCCGCGTGCCGCCGAAGGGAGCTCTGGTGAAACCTTTCCCAGAGTGAACCCAAGGACCCCGCTCTGCTCTCAAATCCATCGACCCTAAAAAGACATCACCACCCCCACTCCCACCTCCCTTCAGATCCTTATTCTTCCTCACCTTTGGGACAATCTGGGATATTGTGAGTCCCTTGGGGGCAGTCACTGGGCCTCCTTCCTGTCCATCAGATACTCAATCTGACAAATACCCTCTCTAGGCCAGGCTTCCATTCCTGCTGGCTCCAGGCCTCCAGTGCTTCCATTTGCTCCTCTCTAGCATGGTCCAGGTCCCAACATCTGTCACCAAGACTCCTGCAAAAGCCCCTGTTGACCACTCAGCTTTCTCTCTTGCCTCTGAAATCTTTCTTTGCTGCCACCGGCATGATCTTAGGGCACAAATCTGTTGAATCCACACACCCAACTGCAACACACAGAGACACACACAGCTCTCAAAGTAACTCAAATATTTTCAAGGTTTTCCATCTCTCTCAGGAAAGTTCAGGGCTGGTCCCTGCCTCGCCTTGCTTTCTGCTCCAGCCGCACTGGCCTCTTCCAGTTCCTCAAATACTCCACCCTGCCTGTAGCCACAAGGTTTTTGCACTGAATATCCTCTCTCTGGATCTCTTTTCCCTCCCCATTTTGTCCAGTTGATCTCTACTCATTCTTGAGATCTCTGTTCAAATATTCCTTTTTTTAGAGAAACCTCTCTGGATTCCAGGCTGGGGCTTATTCCCCATTTTTCCCACTCTAAGCCCTTGTCCCTCTTCTGCCTAGCACTCGTCAGAGACTATAACCAAACATAATTTCATGAATTAGTGACTATTATCTTTGTTATCAGACTACTCTCTAGAGAGCAGGGCCCAAGTCTGTGTCTGCTCACCCCACGTAGGGTGCCTGGTTCCTCTAAATGAGTGAGTGAATGGCCATGAGGCACTAGGGATACAGACGTGAGTCAGGCTCACCACGGCCCTCGGGACTCCGTGCGGACTGGCCGGGAGGGCTGTGGATGGGCAGGCTGCCCTGCAAGCTCAGCAGCTAACGAAAGAGAAGCACTCAGAGGGCTTCCAGACCCCGAGACTGGCTGGCTGCTTGCTTCATTACAGTCGGGAACACAAGCCGGAGTTCAGAAACCTGAGTGCGCAGGCTCAGTTTTATTACGGTATATCCTTGGGAAAGATACTTCACCTCTCTCAGTTTTGATTATTTGTTTGTTTGCTTCTTTAAGTAAGCAACACTGACCATGTCCAATTGTACAGAGTGTCTTCTTTATGCAGTTTATCCACAAGTGAAAATAAGAGCAACACCCACCTTACTGGGTTACTATAAAGATGTGAGTATGTAGGTCTAAGCCTAAAGGGACTGTCAATAGCAGTGAGCAGATGGCAGAATTGGCACTGGGAGAGCAATGCGCTCCTGGGCTACTAGAGAGCTGGGGTGCTGCCAGGGTTCAAATGGAGATGAGGGTGTCAGGGAATCCATGGCAGACTCTGGACCCTGGGTGCGGACAAGGTATGGGACCTGCGGGTATTGTGGCCTTTACCCATTACAAACAGCAGCAAATATGCCCACAGTATCTAGATGTGACACTCATTCCTCCTGGTGATTGAAGGTTAACCCAGGGCTAGAGATGAAGTGGCATACAGTGGGCCACTCCCACTGCCCCTCTGCCCCTGGCAAGTAGAGGTGCTGCTGGAGGTGAGCACTCCTGATTCTGGGGAGTGAGAGGAGGCACTAAGTGGCAGCTTGCCAAGCACCACCATGAAGAAGACCAGAAAAAGGCATCCAGAGAGAAAGAGCTCTTTTCCTGAGCCTCTGTCCTTCTGGGCTGAAGGGGAACTGAGTGGGTACTGAGAGATGAATAGGAGTTCAGTGGATGGGTAAATAAGAACTATCAGGGTGAGGGAGTAAGCACAGAGGGGACAGAACAAAGGAGTCATAAAAGAGCAATCTTGGAGGGCTATAATGCTTGGAAGGAGCCTTATCTGCCCTGACAGAGATCTAGGAATCATCCAAAAGATAAGGATGGAAAAGGAGGCCCTTGAAGGGTTTTAAGCAGAGACAGTGATGTGGTCAGGCTGGTGTTTTATTAAAAGATTACACTGATGCTGCCACTTGTAATTTTAAAAATATGTTCACAAGTGTTAAAAATACTTAGAAAAATTCCTGATTTTTACCCTTTTTTTGTTCCAGGAACCCCTTGTCAGCCTGATGAAGGCTTCCAACTTCTTAGACTATGTTCTTAAATGCAAATTAAGTAATTAATAATTAAATAATGTGGGATTACCAAGGAAACCAACACTATGGAAATGATATAAAAAAAACAGATAAGATAGTGATATATTTGATACTTTAATGACTAAAAAAGCCTTCAGTGACTGACAACCGTAATTTCAAAGTCATGATTCACATAAACAATCTTTCAAGGTACCTGCACCAGCTCTACTGCGATAGGAAAATATCTGTGATTTCTAGGATGGCAATGTTAAAGGGATCATTAATATGATTGTGGTTTGTGGTCCACATTTGTAACAGAAGGAAACGCTAAATTTTCTGTAGCAGTTATTGACAAGAAAATGCAATTTTTTCCATTCAAGTTCACAGACCCGCCCCCAAAGATAGGGAGATCCTGCTGGGGAAGGACGCACATCACGCTGGCCACTGAGAATTTCCTCTGGACAGGACTCTACTTCACTCCTTTGTGGAATTTTGTATGAGGTGCCTGTGCCGCCTCATTAAAAAAATAAATCCTCTAAAGATGAAAATAAGGAGCTTGCACCTGCTATAGTGTGGTGGGTGGGTTGGAAGACACAGACAGGGAGGCTGGGAGGCATTCTGGGTGTCCAGTGGGGAGCACACAGGGCATGGGAGCAGGGCATGTTCGTGGAGATGGAGAGAGAGATGTCAGATGCCTTCAGAGGTTTCAGGAGGCTTTGAGTGTGGCTGAAGGGTTGGTTAGTGGAAGTGGAAGGAGCAAAACTCCCAGGTGTCTGTCTCAGGCGTCCAGGCCTGACAGTGCCTGACAGTGACCACAAAGAAGGATCCACTGAAGGAATTTCTTTGGGTGGGGGGATCCTTTCCAGGAATAATATGCTGATGCCAAATGCAAAATATCTTCGAAAGACTGTACAAAGCAGACAACAGCCAGCCCACGTATAAAAATATGTCCCACAACATCTTTTGCAGCTGACCCAGGAAGTTAAGCCACAGTCTCTACACTGTTGGCCTCAGTGGGGATTGGTTCAGTGACTACCATCTTCCTTAATTTTTGCCCCTCCACTGTCTAGCCCTATTTCCAACTCAGGACCAGTCAGTGAAAGCTAAATACTGTCCCCTAACCAATCTAACCAATCACAAAGGTTCCTCCTCCTCCCCTCCCCCGCCAACCCTTCTGGTGAGCCTGTCCCCAGTCTCCCTCATCGGCAACCTCCAGTCAGCCACGCCTGAAGCTTTCCCTTGGCCCACTCAAAAGCACTGCCACCCCCAGTCTGCCTTTGAGGCTCTGCCAGATGCAAGGGATGGTGGCTGACTCTTCTTATCTTTTGCCTGATCTCATTTGGGTAATTTTTGTTTATTTCTGCTCCTTAATGTGAATGTTTTTGTTGCATCATCTGCTGCACCAAGAGGCCAAAGGGAAACAAAGGGTGTCTGAGTGTCAGAGAAAACAAAAGTGGGGGCAAGAACCTTGACATCACAGTTTGGCCCAAAACCATGCCTTTAGTTTGGAATACTGAAGAGCAAAATAGCAGGCCGGAGTGAGGGACGAAGGTGGAGCCACAATGTGTGGGGCATTCCCACACACTTCCCAGCTCTGATCCTCACAGCTGCCCTGGGCCTCGCTGCTGGGTGAGACAGGAAACTCCTGCAGAAGATTCTGCCTTGCTTTGCCACTCTTCACCTTCACCTGGGCAGGTGCTGATAAGCATGAACAAGATTTGGTAATCGGGGGGCAGAGTCCAAGTTGGAAAACCTCTCCCTCTACTCCAGGGATCCCCCTGATTCTGGAGACTGGCTCCTTCTACTCCCACTCCCAGGCACCCCAGAGCCCAGAAAACCTGTCTCCAAAAGGCCCCATGTGCTGCTCAAGGCCACACGCAGGGGCCACATCCACTGCTCTGGTGGGGGCCACCAGACACACCTAGCTTGGGCGTGGAGAAGCCACACATCTACACAGAGCCTGTGGATAAGTGTGTTTCCAGAGACCAGGGAGTTAGACACGGGGCAGAGGGTGCAGCTAGCCATGTGCACTGAGCCCTGGGCGCGGGTTGTCTGCATGCAGGTTATCTCGTTGCATCCCGACTGCAGCCCCTTAGAGGAGAGGCTTGGAGAGGCTGGGTGAGGTCACTCACACGCCCATGCGCTTCTGAGTGCATTTGAACCCAGGTCTATCTAGCTCTTAAATCCTTGTTTTGGTCCTTGGACTCTGCCTTTTCAACTGAGAGCCAGGAAGTTTCAGAAGATAGTGGCGGGTCCTGGAATGGAGGTTCAAACTCCTTGTACAGTCCTCGCGTTCACAGTGAATCATCTGAGTCCTGTGCTGTCCTGGGTTTCAAAATAATTTGCAGTAAGAGTATACTAGTTACACAGACTCGAAGTGCCCATGCACACACACCGTGCTGTCTATGGTATAGGACTGCAGGTGACTCAGCTTAGGAAATTCTGCCTTCTGCTCTTCCTGTAAATATGGTAGAGATTTCAGCTAAGCCCTGACTTGGCAAACTCGATCCCACCAGGAGACTGTTTTTACTGATAGTTCCGTTGGAGTCTGGAAGGTATTTGTGCCTTTAAATTACTGGCTGTTTGACCTCTGGGCAAGTTCTTACCCCTCACTGCCCTATAAAGCCCAATTAAAATTTCACTTGCTTCAATTCTCCCTTCTTTGAGCTCCTGCTCCTTCTAGCTATACCTTTGTGGAAATATGTGGTGTTCTGGACTGAAAGCAACTTAAGGACAGAATGTCTGTATTCCTTTGTAACTGCCAACTCAGAGAAAAAAATCAGCAGGCATCTTGGACTGAAGGACAATGGAAGTGATGGAGGAGATAGAACACAAAATAAGATTAGAACTAGACCCACACAAGAAATTGGGGGGGCGGTTAGAAGAAATCAACATAACCATTAGCACAATCCCTAGGTGCCAGCTCCTAAGTTACAAAGCATAGGTAGGAGCTAGACTGCAGTCTAGGGGCAAAGATTTGGAGATTGAGCCCATTGTAGAATCTCTGTCTCTTTTCTGATTCTAGTTAGCCAGTAAACAAATAGCCATCCTCGAAGACGAGCCACTCCCAACTGAAAGAAGGCTGTATCAGTGCCATCTGTGCAAGAATTCGCAGCAACCATTTCTCTGCCCACCTGTGCCTATGTAGGTGCTTTCCTTTACCAACTGTCACTCTGCAGGGCGGCGGCCTGCCTGTCTGCCCGTTACCTGCACCATGCAGGCCTCTCTTACCAAACCTGCTCCCTCAGAGGGGCAGCTCTTCTTGTCCACTTGTGTCTGTACAAGTGTCCTTTACTTCCTTGTCCTAATAAACCTGTTCTTTAAGTATAACTGAATCTCTGTTTTGTGGAGAAACTTGCCGCGTGCCGCTGAAGGGAGCTCTGGTAAAACCTTTCCCAGAGTGAACCCAAGGACCCTGCTATGCTCTCAAATCCGTTGACTCTAAAACAACATCAGGATTGTCTGAAGGCTTGGTGGACATGAGGGTAGAGGCTCAAGAGGCTCAATAGGGGCACCACCTTGCACCCCTGGAGAGCCTCAGGCAGAGACCCCAGGACCAGGTTCTAGGCTAAACTTCTTTTTCTAGTTGGGACTTTAGGCAAATTACTCTGCCCCTCTGGGCCTCAATTTACAAGTCCATAAAATGCAGATGATAATTGTTTCCTTACAGTACCTCAGAAGTTATTGTGAGAAACACATTAGTGCTCTGAAGTGCTTGGCACAATGCCTGGAACATAAGACTACTAAATGTCAACTGTTACAGGCACACAGTGTGAGACTAGCTTGGGATTCATCCCTCCCATTTCAGGGTCCAGGAGTGTGAGGTAAATGGGGGACTCAGCAGGAATTCAAGATGGGGTCCTGTTTACCCACATCCCTTCATTCATTCATTTGATAAGTATGTGTTCTCCTACTTCCCTCACAGCCCCTCCATTCTGGTAGAGGAGCCAGAGGATAAACAGAAAACCAATAAACACATCATTTCAGATAGCGAAAGCCCTTTAAATAAAGTAATGGGGTTTTGTAATAAAGAGCCACCAGGGGCAGTCAAAAGAGGTTTCCCTAAAGAGGTGGATTTAAGCTGAAATCTAAGGAATGAGAAGTAGGTTTCTGGAGAATAACATTCCAGACAGGGGGATAAGCAGTTTGAGAAGCAGAGAGAAAGCGGGACAGGCTGGAGAAGAGTGAACAGAGGTTGGGAGCAGGGCATGGACTCTCACGGGCCCAGGGGCAGAACCCCAAGGACTTCTAGTCTAAGAGGTTTAGATTTTATTCTAAGTTGGCGGGTGGGGTTTCCAGCAGGGTAGCGATATCATCATAGTTGTGAAAAGACCATCTTGGCGGTTGGGTGACTACAGTCTCGGGAGGGGGAGAGAGGGAAGAAATCATGGTGACAGACCAGGGCAGAGGCAGTGGAATGTGGCTCCATTCAGAAAACGTTTGGGATAAAGTCAGCAGGACGTGCTGGTGTGTGTGGAAATGAAGCGGAGAGAACACTCTGGAATGGCGCTGTGCTTTTAGCTCCAGGAGATGGATGGTGGAACAGCGTCTCGATGAGGGAGTCTGCAGGAAGAATCACCTGGAAAGGACAGTCAGGATTTTGTTTGGGACAGGAAGACATTGACAAAAAGAACATGCAAGGGGAGGCATCCAGGTAGGTGGAGGGGACACATTGGGAGGTTGGGGCTGGGGTTACAGTCTGGGAAGATGCTTTATAAAGCCAGACCCCACAGCTCACCTAGGGGCAGAGTGAGGATACGGAGGAGGAGCCAGGACAAGTGACTGGCCAGAAGGAAAACCAGGAGAAGCTGTCCTCAGAGCCAAAGGAAGTAGACAGCCTTGCAAAGGCGGGTGGCACCTGTGACGAATGCTGCTGAGAGGCGGAGGGAGGGGAGCATGTTTCGGGGCTTGGTACCATGGAAGTTGCTGGGCACTTGATGAGAGCCTGCTTGATTGCTAGAGTCCTAGGGACTGGAACTATTTTCAGAGAGAAAATGCATGTGCAGGGTAAACAGTCTAGGGGGCCTTCTGCTTTGTGAGAGAGCAGGCATGATGGGGGAGATATAATGCAAAATAAGATTAGAATTAGACCCACACAAGAAAGTGGGGGTAGAAGACATCAACATAACCATTAGCACAATCCCTAAGTGCCAGCTCCTAAGTTACAAAGCATAGGTAAGAGCTAGACTGCAGTCTAGGGGCAAAGATATGGAGATTGAGCCCATTGTAGAATCTCTGGTCTCTTTTCTAATTCTAGTTAGCCAGTAAACAGACAGCCATCCTCGAAGATGAGCCCCTCCCAACTGAAAGAAGGCTGTATCAGTGCCATCCCTGCAAGAATTCAGGGCAGCCATTTCTCTGCCCACCTGTGCCTATGCAGGTGCTTTCCTTTACCAACTGTGTCACTCTGCAGGGCAGCGGCCTGCCTGTCTGCCTGTGACCTGCACCATGCAGGCCTCTCTTAGCAAACCTGCCCCCTCAGCGGGGCAGCTCTTCCTGTCCACTTGTGTCTGTGCAAGTGTCCTTTACTTCCTTGTCCTAATAAACCTGTTCTTTAAGTATAACTGAGTCTCTGTCTCGTGGAGAAACTTGCCTCGTGCTGCCGAAGGGAGCTCTGGTGAAACCTTTCCCAGAGTGAACCCAAGGACCCTACTATGCTCTCAAATCCATGGACTCTAAAACGACATCAGGCGCAGGAGGCATGGGTAGAAGGCATGTGGGAATAAAGAAAAGGGCACTTGTTTTTAAAGATTGAGATAGTCTAGGGCCTCCCCCGTGGCGCAGCGGTTAAGCGCTGCGCTGTGGAGCTGTCGGCAGCAGCAACGCGAGTTCGACGCCCGGACGGGGAGAATCCCACATGGTGCGGCAGACCTCTCCTGCCTCATCCGCTGCTCCCCTCAGCAGTATATTTCTGATCTGCCTGTTCTGCTCCCCGCTCTGTCTCTGGTGAACCCTCTCACCGCCCCACGCCTCTGGCCTGTACCCCAGCTTGTATGTATAAATAAAAAATAAATCTTTAAAAAAAAAAGATTGCGATAGTCTAGCATGTGTTAGGTTGATGGGAAATATCAGACAGAGGGAAAAATTAATGATGCAGGAGAGAAGATAATTATAGGAGCGAAGTCCCTGAGAGGGGCTGGTATCTATGGCCCCAGTGAGGGACTCGCCTCCACAGGTAGGAGTGAGGACTCAGCGCATCTGAGTCAGGATGGTAGAGGAAGCAACTGAGGGGCAGGGGCAGGGGCAGGCAGCAGGGCTGGGTGCAGTAGAAGGAAGACACATTGCACTCCCTGTGGGAGGCCCAGTTTCTGGTACTGAGGTGGGCTTCCTGTAGAGCTTTGGACAAGTTACTGTACTGAATCTTGCTGGGCTATGGTTTCCTGTCGGGGAAATGGAAACCACAGCCTCTGTCTGTCTTCCCTCCTGGCTGAACACACTTGCCCAAACCAGTCTGAAAATCCACCTGCCATGTCACCAGCACAGAGATGCTACCGGCTTTGACCCGACACAAGGGTCTCTTAGAGGTCAGCCAGGCCTTATCGCTCATGGGGCAGGGGCCCAGGCCTTCGCAGTCCAGTCCCTCACCTCTTTTGGACACCAAGTACAAAAAGCCTGCCTCAATGTCCCTGTCTGTGACAAAAGGAAGAAAAGGGTTCACTGGGCATATTCGGGGTTGTGGGTAGAGGCAGGTCCAGAATCCTGTCTCAGCCTGCAGGAAGCAGCCGGGCAGAGAAGACAGCACAGACTTTGCAAGCAGACCCTACCCCTAGCCCCGCCATGAGCTGTGTGACCTGTCAGATTTCCACTGCAAAGCTTGAGTATCAACGTCCTCCCCTTGAACAGACGCTTCCCAAACCCTGTGCTTATTTTAGTTTCATAATTTTGTGTTCTTTTCCTTATAGAAGGTGTTATGGGATTCGGGGTGGGCTTCCTTCTTGGTGGATTCCATAGCCATAGGCCTAGAGGGTTTGTTAGTGGCACAGATTTCATTTTATCTAAAGTGTATACACACACACACACACACACACACACACACACACACACGGGAAAGTCACCTTAGAGGTCGGGATGTCACACCCAGAGTGTGGGTAGGGGACCTTGCTGCCATCTCCAGTTGAGAAAATGCTGCTTTCTATTTTTATAATGACTTGGTTGGTCTCAGCCTGAGTTCATGTCCAGTATCATGGAGTCTCCCAAGACTCACTTGACCTTCTATCCTGACAAACACAAAGAGGCTCCAAAAGTGTATAATATCCAAGTTCCATAAGACCAGAACCGGCCCAGGGATTTGGGGTAAGCCAGACTTAAATGTAGCCAAAGGTGCGACACTTGCTGATTGGGGGCTGGGTGGCAGCAGGCAGCGGCACCTCCCCCTCCATCTAGGTACAGTGTCTGAGTCCCATTGCCCAGTCCCCACCCCTCCTCTCCAGCAGACTTAGCCCTGGGGATCACAGGTGAGTGCCTTCTTTCTGCTTACACCTCTCCCAAAGGCACAAACTGCCTGAGGCCAGTTCCTCCTAAGCCCCTTCCATTTCTGCCCAGCAGCTAACCCTGCTCAGGCCCCACTGAGCGTGGTTCAAGGCTGGGTGGGCACATAGTAGGCATATCATCTGCCTCATCTGACCTCCAGAACCACCTTCTCGTTCCCCAGGGAGTTGATTTCAAGTGCACCTGGTGTTTGTGTTCCTACTCCTGGGTCAAGCAAAAGCCTCTTGGAACCTCTTAACCATCAGCCCTCAGGAGGACCAGAGGGTATTGGCTCACTTCCAGGGGTGGAGGGATGAGCAGGTTATGTGGTCCTCAGAATGCCCAACCCTGGCCAGCCAGTCCCTTCCCTGTACCCTTGGAGCTTATTCGTGGTAGTTCTTACCTTGGTGGCAACCACGATGGGCAGAGGCAGCAGCAAAATGGGTAGGAGGTAGACTATCAGGTAGAAGCGGTAGGCCCACAGGCCCTGCCAGCCCATGGTGAGAGCTGCAGAGGAGCCGCGATGTCTGAATCCCGGGAACTGGAGGACACGCAGCAGGTAGGCGACCGGTCAGGGCAGGCTTATATAAAGGCTTGAGTGTTAACCATTGACCCACCCTGGCAATCAGAGTGCTTTTGGAGTCCAGAAGGTGAGAGTAAGGAGGAGGGACCTGCAGGAGGTGTAAAGATCAGGAAGACTTAGCAAAGAAAGAGGAGGGCAAGATCAAGGAATAAAAGCTTCTGTTTCTTTCATGAAGCTAAGCCCAGAGTTAACTCCTTCTGTGAGTGGAGGCTGCTGAGGGCTGCAGCGGGATGAGCTAGGGGAGGAAGGTCCCTGAGAAGCCCTACTCTTGGCCTTGACAGGGCCAGACCCCAGACCTCTGGACAGCCCAACCTCCCCACTCTCCTTGCATTCCCCAAAAGCTGGGTTCTCAGTCGAGCAGTATATGCAGGGCCCTGGGTGGGGCAGCCTTGCCTCAGGGACACCCTACCCTCTAGCAGTTTCCAGTCTAAGATGGAGGGCAGGGAGCCCTTTTGCAAACCTTCCTCCTCCTCTTTCCTTTGATGGGAGAGGACACCACCACCAGCATTATCGGTTGTGATGGTTTCCTATGTTCTGTGTGACACTGATTCACTGAGGAAACCTCAGAAAAGCCACTTCCTCATTCTGCTGCCATAGCTCATGCGATGAGGCTCCCCGGAGACGGCAGCATGTGAGACGCGGATGTGTGGTAGGGCTGCAACAAAGCCTCGTTCTTTTAGGTCTTTCCTGGGTCCCCATCCCTACCTCCAACTGCCATGGAAGACCAGCAAAGACTGGCTCATATTTTGGAAACACAGTCATTCTCTCCATTGTCTACCACCTGCCCATCCATTCTCCCTCTGCCCCCTCACCTAACGACTGTTGGTCACTGAGTGTATATTCAGCCCTGTGCTCAGTGTTAAAGTTGTGGGGATAAGACTGCTGCTGGTGGTAGTTCACACATGCTCAGCATTTAGTGTAAGCTGGTTAGTATGCTTTCATTTACTCGCTACAACCACACCAGGATTAGGTGTTCCTATCCCATTTTACAGGTGGGGAAACTGAGGTCCTCACACACAAGGCCAGCCAGAATCCAAATAAGCTTTTTGAGTATCCTCAAGAGGTCCAAACCAGTATGAGAACTCCAGGTGAAAGGGGGGTACTAAGAGTACCAAGCTAGGGCTCTCGGAGAAGGTGACATGTAAGCTAAGACTTGAAAGTTGAGTCTAATTTGGTTACAAGATGAAGGGGGAAGGATCACAAGCAGAGGGAAGAGTGAGCTAACCAGGCCTGGAGCATGGTACGTGTGTGTTTCTGGAGGGGACGGGCGGTGGCTTGGAACCGCCAGTTGTCTGTCTAGCCAGAGCCCCCATTTCCTGCTCCCCCCCTTCCCTGGCCCACCCATACTGCATGCAGTAGAAGCTCAACTGTGTTTCTGTTGGTTATTAAAGTGTGTGATCTGTGTGTATCCAGGTAAAAAGGCAGGTATCAGGAAGAATGTTTCAGGAAATACATGCAACCTGGGCAAAGATGTGCGACTGTGGAGGAGTGGAGGGAACAGGAGGTTCTGTGTGGTTGGAATATGGATTTGTGGGGGGCAGGATGGAGAGCAGACACCCACATTTACAAGGTGTACAACAGCAATGACCTGGCATGTGATGCCAACAAGATCCTCCTGGGCAGAAAGGTATGGACAGATTCAGGGGTTAGGGCTCGGGGGCCAGGCTAGCTTGGGGGGTTGGGGAGGGAAGCTTCAGTACTGGCCAGACTGGTCACCCCCATGCCTGCTTACAGGCTCTGGCCTCTCCACCCCCACATAGTCACCTGCTCAGGGCAAGGTGAAGAAAATCAGGAAACACAGAATAGACAAAGAGTTTCAGACACCCAAGACAATACCCTGTTCTGTCTCCCCGCAGAGGAGGCCTCTCTCATGTCCTGAGGCCCTGGAGGAGACAAACAGGAGCCTGGCTGGCCTCCCCCAGAGGAACCATAACCAGCACGTACCCAGTCTGTACCCCGCTTATTCAACTTTCCACGCCTGCCGTGACAAGCCTCAGAACAGTGAAGTTACTTGCCCAGGGTCACACAGTTTGTTAGTAGCAGAGAGAGAACCCAGATTCATATCCCAGACTGCCTGTGCTCAGGGCCCGGCCTTCCGTGCTCTGGGCCCCTTGGATGGCGCAGGGATAAAACTCAGTGTTTCCACACTAATCCAAAAGGATACATGCACCCGTATGTTCATTGCAGCACTGTTCACAATAGCAAAGGTATGGAAGCAACCCAGATGTCCAAAAATAGATGATTGGATCCAGAAGATGTGGTACATATACACAATGGAATACTATTCAGCATGGAAAGAAGATAAACACATGCAATTTGCAGCGACATGGATGGAATTAGAG